>RXON01000638.1:0-26773 GCA_009667805.1 Leptobrachium leishanense
GTTACCCCCTATCTGTGTGGTTTCTCTGGACGTTACTTGGGTTGAATGTTCTAGAGGAAAGCTAAACCCAGATAAATTTGAAAAAGAGAAAGTGGGCGTACCTAAGCGTCCCTGTAGTCCGCGCGGATCATCACCGGGGTGAACCTAAATGAACACAAAGACAGTCAGAAAAGCACAGCAGGCTGTTGACTACCGAACTGCAGAAAAAACAAAACTAAACTCTACAATTTTTAAAAGGCATTTCAAACAATAAAATGAAAATGTGTGGAAATAAAGATAAAGGTCCTATAAAAAATAATAAAAAGGTCTGTTACCAAATAAAAAAAACACCATAAAAAATGGGAATCAACAATTTTTTCCCTAAAAAATAAATAGATAAAACTGCTTTTTGCTGAAACTGAAAACAGAAAACGATTAAATAAAAAATAAATTAAAGACTTAAATATTTTATTAATCCTGTGGGATTCGCCTATTTAAAGATGACGAACTGAATCACCGAAAATCAGCGCATTTCACTGACACTTCGGTGCAGTTTGTTGTTCTATGAATAGATTATTAATTTCGCTGCCGCCGAAGATCAACGAACTGCACCAAACTGCAACGTATTTCTCTGTCAATTCACCAGTATTTGGTGAATTGACAGCTCTCTGAATAGACGAACTGCCACGAAATTGCACCGTACTGGGGACATTTGGTGGCAAATTCAGCGCTTATTGAAAAACCCTTTCAGTGTTAGTCACAAACAACATCTCAACAACAACAACAATGACATCACAAACAAGGACCTGCCAGTGGTTCTAGCAAAATGCCCTTAGAGGAGGAGTCATTTGGACCCATCTATCTCCTGCACTGTAAGGGCTAGAGACCCTAATGAGGTATGATTGGAAAGGTGGGAGTCTGCCCTTTCCATTGTTACCTCATATGAAAATGGAACTTGTACAAGTAATGAATCAATAACATTAAAATAATCATTTATTTTTAAGCAGCAGCCTTTTTTTGCTTTTTACTTATAAAGCAGAACATGCAGCTGGATTAGCTCAGCGTCTTATTTCCGTCGCTGAGAACACGTTTGGAGGTGATGGTGCAATGCGTTATTATGCATTGTATCATTTAAATCACGAGCCACAGCACCCCTGCAAGGAGTGTCGGGGGTCCTCTGGAGGCCTGTATCTCTATTACTTATACCCCACAAGCTCAAGTGAGGTGTCATTTGAAAGGTCAGAGTGTGGGTCTTTCCAACAATACAAATATGAGCTTTTAATGTGTAAAAATAAAAAAATAAATTTAATGCAAAATATGCTTTATTCCCCTCTTTTAAGACGGTGGCTTTATGTGCTTTTACTTAGTGCAGCTACCTTATGGGTATGGCGTATACACATCATAATGATGGATTTTGAATTTACTGAATCCACCTAATAATACACTTTATATAATGTGTCTGGGTCCTGTAATAAAACATGATACGAAATACCTTTAAACATGGGGGTGAAATGGCTCAGCAGCGAAGGGGTTAAAGAATCTGCAAAATGTTCCATTTAATACAATAATTCAAATCCTGAGATATTTGGGGGGTGTTTGCTATATATTCCTCAGAATTGCAGACATGGGGTACACAGCGCTAGGACTGCTCAAACCCCAGAACATGAATAAAATATCACATGTTCACATGTTACCCCCTTCCCTCACATTAATCATCATATGGGGGGCCCGGCTGGGTTCTGGTTGTGAATTGGTTGTGAAGTTTGGGTTAATGTGGCCGAGCTCTAGGATTAATGAGACAGAGATGGAGAATTGGAGCAAAGAAAGGGAGTTAATTACTTACATATATCGCGCTTAAACAGCAAGGTCGAAAAAAATCACAAAATCTCTTCATGATAGAAGAATAGATCAGCAACAAATGTGAGAATGAATAATACTGTGAGTACTCTCCACCGCAATCTGTAACAGAAAGTGCTGGAGAGCCTCCAGGCTGCGCTTTTATGCAGGTTTTATGACATCACAGTATGAGGATGATGTCACAATGTGCAGCCAGCTCAGCAGGTCACTCAGCGCAGTAAATGAAGACACAGGTTATAAAGGACCAATCAGATTGCAGGGATAAGCTGCAGGGTTTATAATAACATGTAGAAAGTTCTGGAATCTGATCCGATGTGTGGAATAACAAAAGCAACAACAACATTAAAGGGTTTATTCAATAAATAAAGAACTTGCCACCGAATTGCATCGAATGGTGAATTTCCCCGCACGGAGCAATTACGGGTCAGTTCGTCTTTTCACTAAACTGTCAGTTTACCAAATACAGGCGAAACGACAGTGAAATACAGTGCAGTTTGGTGATCTTTGACGGCAGCAAAATTGTCCCATAGAGAAGTAATGGTTAATCTATTCATAGAACGATAGCACAGAAATTCAATCGACATGCCATGATTTTCGGTGTTTCAGTTCGACGGGTTTAAACAGGCAAATCTCATAAGATTAATGAAGAAACGTAAAATCATTTAAAATTATCTCTAAAAAAACGTTTATTTTTTTTCCATTTTCTGCAAAAAAAGTTTTTCTTTATTTTTAGATCTTTTCGTATTTCTTTTTATGAAATTTCTGTTAACCAACAATTTAAAAAGCCATTTTTTTTATTTTGTAACAGACCTTTATATTATTTTTTAATGGATCTTTTAATTATTTCGACACATTTAATTTTTTTTATTGGTTTTAACGGTTTAGGAGAACAGCAAAGCTCCTTAATTTTGTTTTTGCTCATCGTTCGAATTCGTCAAGACCACTTTGAAGCTCTTCAGTGACGTTCTCCAACTTTTTCATGGAGCTTCTGTGACTCCATAGAAACAACAGAACCTTAGACCAAAGGTCTAAGAGGTTGGAGCTTAGACCAGCACCACAGGATTAAACCTCACTTAGATAAGTATCAAACACAAAAAGAACACACAAGGTGGCTATTTTATCATGCCTATTGGCTACTATTGATGCCACAAGTGCTGGTATTGAAAAACAAATAATAGTACATATATAATTGTTAACAAACTTTATTGAGAAATCAAATACAATTATAAAAGTTAGTTGGTATGGATAGTTAATTCAAATTGGTTGGAAAAATTTTGAATATAATCTCAGTTTCAAAAAAGGATCTCTTATATTCCCTGGGGATAGTTGGTTTGCAGTCCGGAAAAGAGAATAAAAAACTCCCCCTGTCAAATGATGTAGCACAAATAGCTGGTTCACGGACTGTTCCACCTACCCAAATCCTCTATTTTTGATGCTAGGGACAGATGCGTTAGATGAAATAATCAGTAAAGGGATTGACAAGAGACGTGGCAGAATAATAATAAAAATGGCAACAAATTGTTATTCAGTTCGTCATGCATTCATACTTGCTCGCTCAATCGTAGTTCTCACACAGTATTGGTAATACGCAGTGCAACAAAATAGCAGGATCACTAAAAAATACACTTTCAATCCGTCATAAATCTATTCATGTACTGTGGGAGATAAATAAATTACTGTTGACAGATTTTAATTAAAAAATCCAATTCTGCACCAGATGTTTGTGGTTATCAGAGGGGTTAAACGAGGGTTTAATACTAAATAAACAGTATATAATGTAAATCTAAAATTACAAATCCATAATGGTGTGCGACACAGGTAACTTAGTCCAACGGATTTTATTGGAGGTAGAGCAGCAGAATAAAATACGACGTTTCCTATTTAATCATGTATAGACATACACACAGGTATTATCCGTATATATATTTATATATGTTACGGCTAAAGCCCGAAGTGCGATTAATCCTAGGATTACCTGGTTAATCCTAGGATTACCTGGTTAATCCTAGCATTACCCAGGCCTCATTAGCAAAGTCCGAAGTGAAATGAAATTTCGGACTTTACCCGGGTAATCTGTAAAGTATCCAGAGGCCTCTGGGTGCCCTGCTTTTCTGCTCCATTTTAACCGGATAATTTGCAGAGTACCCCAGTGTTGCTGAATAAAGTGTCATGTGCAACGAAACATCGTACTTTATCCGGGTAATCTGGAAAATATCCAAACGTCTCTGGGTGCTTCGCTTTTCTTGGGTTTTCAGCAGGTTACTGATGACTGAATTCCGAGGTTTACCCGGATAAAGCTGCAAACTGTTATCTGACTGATAAAAATAACCAAAAACCACACTTTTGTTAACGAAATTGTATCCACAGTCACAAACCTCACTAACCGTTATGTAACTCTGTGCGTTAACCACTTCGCTGCTGAGGACGCGCTCAGCGCTCCGCTGGTATGCGGAGGACGCGCTGAGCGCGTCCTCCCATCGGGGTCAGCGTTCGGCCGGGTTCCGGCCGATCGCTGGCCCCCCGGTGCGGGCTGACATCCTGGATGTCAGCCCGGCATCCGGACCAGCAGCCGCCAGAATTAGGTGTCATCGCGGGGGCGCGATGACACCTAATTCAGTCGCCCCCCCCGCATGTGCGGAGGAGGCGCCTGAAAGGGAGGGGGGGAGGTCCTTCGGACCTCTCTCCCTCCCGATCGGCGGCGCACAGGGGGTTAACCCAGGCATAATTTGGAAGGGCACAGCCTGCCCTTCCAAATGATGCCTGGCATTAACCCCTGGGGAGCTGGATCGCGAATCGGCGCTGAAAAGCGCCGGTTCGCGATCCTTTCCCGGAGCTGGCCGACATCTTGGATGTCGGCCAAGCCTCAGGGAACTCCCCCAGAGGACTGGCGTCATCGTGCGTAGCACGATGACGCCAGTCCTAGACTTAACCCCTAACTGCCACCAACTGTGGAGATAGGGAGTTCCAATGAACTCCCTATCTCCCGATCCGTGGCAGCTAGGGGTTAAATTTTGGTATCGTTGGATCGGCCAGAGCATGGCCGTTCCAACGATACCAAACATGAATGTGAAAAATTTTGTAAAAAAAAAAAAAAATGAAAAAAAAAATAAAAAAAAAAAAAATTAAAACAAAAAATTAACCACTTCAATGCTAAGGACGCGCTCAGCGCGTCCTCAGCATTACCGCTGGTATGCGGAGGACGCGCTGAGCGCGTCCTCGCATTGGGGTCAGCGTTCGGCCGGGTTCCGGCCGATCGCTGGCCCCCCGGTGCGGGCTGACATCCTGGATGTCAGCCCGGCATCCGGAGCAGCGGCCGCCATTATTAGGTGTCATCGCGCCCCCGCGATGACACCTAATTCAGGCGCCCCCCCCGCATGTGCGGAGGAGGCGCCTGAAAGGGAGGGGGGGAGGTCCTTCGGACCTCTCTCCCTCCCGATCGGCGGCACACAGGGGCTTAACCCAGGCATCATTTGGAAGGGCACAGCCTGCCCTTCCAAATGATGCCTGACATTAACCCCTGGGGAGCTGGATCGCAAATCGGCGCTGAAAAGCGCCGATTCGCGATCCTTCCCGGGAGCTGGCCGACATCTTGGATGTCGGCCAAGCTTCTGGGAACTCCCCCAGAGGACTGGCGTCATCGTGCGTAGCACGATGACGCCAGTCCTACAGTTAACCCCTAACTGCCACGAACTGTGGAGATAGGGAGTTCCAATGAACTCCCTATCTCCCGATCCGTGGCAGTTAGGGGTTAAATTTTGATATGGTTGGATCGGCCAGAGCATGGCCGTTCCAACGATACCAAACATGAAAGTAAAAAAATTTGTAAAAAAAAAAAAAAAAGAAAAATAAAAATAAAAAAAAATTAAAAAAAAAAATTAACAAAAAAAAAATAAACACTTTTTTTTAATTTTTTTTGGTTTGTTAATGCAGCAATATTGTTCCCATTTCAATTATAATGTGAACAATGATGCTGCATTAACGATTTTTGTATGCGGTGCGTTTGTTAAAAATGGTGTCATTTTCCCCAAAAAAAAATGTAACGAGACCCCATCTCTAATTTTTTTAACAAGCGCACCCCATACAAAATATAACCGCAATTGCTCGCATGTTAAAATGTGGAAAAAAACACTTTACACATTGTAAATTATTGAAAATACATATTTTATTGCATTTTTTGTTATAATATACAAACATGACATAACGTATACATATAATAATGACATATTATGAATCTACTGAGTCTGACGGAAAGAACGATATATAATATGTCTGGGTCATATACTAAAATAAGCCTTCAAAACACGTTTAAACATGATGCGCAAAACAGGTAAAAATGACCTCAGCATAGGGGCGGGAAAAGCCTCAGCAGCGAAAGGGTTAATTGTCAGAAAATGTAATTTATGAAGATAAAGATATTATATAAAGAGTAACCTGATGGTTATTATGTTTTATAAATGATATATAAGCACATATGACACATAATAAAGATCATGTAACTCTTTCATTTTCATATAAGAAACATATCCTGTTACTCTGTATATTCAATATATCCGCAATACATTTTAATGTTTGTCTTTTTCCATCTTCATTGATAATATCCATAGATAATAGTAAAATTCACTGTTACCCAAGCGGGGTTGGATGTTCTGCAGATTACCCAGGTGAAGCTGTGGATATTCCTCAGATTACACGGGTGAAGCTTCAAACTTGCACATTATCCGGGTAAAGTGCGAATTTTTCAGCTCTTTCAGACTGTTACCCAAGGGCAGTTGGTTAGTCCTAAAATTACCCGGGTAAAGTCCGAAATGTTAATTTTTTTTGCAGCTTTACCCAGCGGTTTTGGGTAATGTCAGGATTACCCGGTTAATCCTACGATTAACCGCACTTCGGGCTTTACCCGTAACATATACACAAATCAGACTTAATTAAAGAAAATAATTGGGGTGGCGATTGTTACAACAATCAATCAATTAACTCTTTAATCTCCCACATAACACAACCTCTTATTCCAGAATATGTATCTTGTATAATGGAATGAAATACCTATGAGACAAAATTGATGGAGAGGAACCTGGATGTTTTTAACACTGGTTAGACTTATTATACTTCTTTTGAGGTTCTGCCGCAAAGAAAATTTCCCCCCGCTGGTGTAATATGAGGTGGCCGTTCTATACAGCATTAAGTGCAGTCTCACTCTGATGGCGAGGAACCTGGATGTTTGTGACATTTATCTGTTTTATTATATACTATACTGTTTGACGGTTTTTGCCAATTAGTAGGCTGCCCCCTCATGTGTATTCATAGGCAGACATTTATTCCGCCCTCTCCTGAGGATCGGTGAAGTCTGCTGCATAGGGTTTATTTCACTCCAATACTGTACTGCAATCCGACGACCCGCTGAAGAAACCACCGACCAGCTGCCGGAAAAAGCCAACAAGTTGCAGAACTGGGGTATAAAAAAAAACACTGCAACTTTTAAAAGGTGTTTCAAAATAAAACTACTGCAAGAAAATACCTGCAAATAATATACCTATGTGTGTGTGTACACAGTTACAGTTGCAAGGAGTCACTGGCCTTGTGTGTTAATAATATAATTACTTTATTAATTAATGGCATATTTATTAAACCTGCCACACACACAGGAGTCACTGGCCTTGTATGTTAATTATATTATTACTTTATTAATTAATGGTATATTTATTAAACCTGCCACACGTAGGAGTCACTGGCCTTGTATGTTAATTATATTATTACTTTATTAATTAATGGTATATTTATTAAACCTGCCACACACGCAGGAGTCACTGGCCTTGTATGTTAATTATATAATAACTTTATTAATTAATAGCATATTTATTAGGCTGCCACACGCACAGGAGTCACTGGCCTTGTATGTTTATTATGTAATTACTTTATTAATTAACTAGGTGGAAAGCCTGCCCAGAGGGCAGTCTATTTTTGTTGTCGCCAGGTCAGAATTCAAGTCCACATAGTTTTCTTTCAATGTCCTATCCAAGAGTATCTCTCTATATAAATACGTTTGTAAAACGCGTCCATCGCCATCCCATCCCATCCGCAACAGGAGGGCCGACTGAGCAGCTGTGATGGGTGCGCGCACAGCTGGCCGCGCATTACAAAGGCATTTATGTATTAGAGCAGGTTCCTCTTCCTTCTTAGATTGTAAGCTCACGGTAACCGGACCCTCAGATTGTAAACTCGTGGGACCCCTTAGATTGTAAACTCATGTGGCCCCTTAGATTGTAAGCTCATGGGGCCCCTTAGATTGTAAACTCATGGGATAGATTGTAAGCTCATGGAGCCCCTTAGATTGTAAACTCATGGGGCCCCTTAGATTGTGTTGGGCTTGGGCGGGCATTTTTTTGTAGCGTATACATTATGCGTATATTTATTGGCGCGTGGTATGCATGGCATGTCAGGCTAGTATTTAGGCACACTGGCATTATGTGACACTGGTATTATGTATGGCAGACTGGTAATATGGCTGGCAGACTGGTATTGTGCATGGCAGACTGGTAATATGGCTGGAAGACTGGTATTGTGCATGGCAGACTGGTATTGTGCATGGCAGACTGGTAATATGGCTGGCGAACTGGTAATATGGCTGGCGAACTGGTAATATGTCTGGCAGACTGGTATTGTGCATGGCAGACTGGTAATATGGCTGCCGAACTGGTAATATGTCTGGCGAACTGGTAATATGTCTGGCAGACTGGTATTGTGCATGGCAGACTTGTAATATGGCTGGCAGAATGGTAATATGGCTGGCAAACTGGTAATATGTCTGGCAGACTGGTATTGTGCATGGCAGACTGGTAATATGGCTGGCAGACTGGTTTTGTGTATGGGAGACTGGTAATATGACTGGCAGACTGGTTTTCTGCATGGTAGACTGGTAATATGGCTGGCAGACTGGTAATATGTCTGGCAGACTGGTATTATGCATGGCAGACTGGTAATATGCCTGGCAGACTGGTTTTGTGTATGCGAGACTGGTAATATGCCTGGCAGACTGGTATTATGCCTGGCAGACTGGTATTGTGCATGGCTGACTGGTATTGTGCATGGCAGACTGGTAATATCATACGGCGCATCTAGTGCAATTAATAGGTTAATAAATCAATGGATATGTAAAATCCATAAAATCCATTAAAAAACTCGTTAAAAAACTCGTAAACCGTAGCAGTAAAAATATTATTGTCAAGTCAATAAAAGTGCATAGAGTAAAGTCCAGGTCAAATGTGCAAAAAGTGCAAAAAAAGGTGCTCAAGTATATATTAATGGGATATTCAAAAAATGATGATGAAGAATAATGTGCTGATCTTCTTATAAGTGCTGGTGCTGAATCCTCATATCCGTCAGTAATCCTCAAAAAAAGCACATCACAGGAAAAGATGATAGTGCAGACAGTCAGAATAGAGTAGGCTCAATTATAATCAAAATCTAAACCACTCACATTTATGGGAGCCCACAATGTCCCGGCTCGAGGAGAAACAGCCTGCAGCCAAATATAGGGTGGGACTTCCCTTCTTTCTGTCCGTACTGGAGACTAAAAATAGAGAGAATCGGGAGACGGCACTCCCATAGCGTAATACTGCATATATGTGAAAATGTGGAAAGGAAAAGATGAAGCACACTCACCGATTTTGGAGCCTCGTAATGTCAGGCTCAATATATGTCGCTCTGGGTCCTCTTAGGGTGGGAACCCAAACCTCTTTGCCTCCGCGGTGGTGGGTCCAAGTTTCCAAGGAGAAAAAAAGGGTCGGAGAAAGGTGGCAAATGTTGGGAAAATTTAATGGATAAATAAAATAAAATACAGGACAAGGTCTACCGAGACGCGTTTCGGCTTAAAAAAGCCTTCCTCAGTCGGTATAAAAGTAAATGTCCATAAAAAATGTCAGTATGAAATGCAAAGTAAAGGTGTCCTCTTTTATAGTGCATCAGAATAATATCACTTCCTACTTCCGGTCAGTTAACTTCCGATCGTTCGGATTTTACCCAGTAATGCTTTGCGGATACGAAATGGCGGCGAAAAAAATACGAACGACTGGCCGGTCGTAATGGCTATTAAAAGTCGGTATTAGTCGAACAAAGCATAAAAAACTGCTGGAAAGAAGAAATTTAATTAACACAAATTACGAAAATTTAGCAATATTCGTTCATATGGTTAATGGTTAAAAACCAGATGTAAACAAAGGGGTTCGACCAATAGCAGTATTTCGGTTCTGATTGCATGATAATGTGTGGATCTTAATTTTTGTGTGAACAGATACGAAAAATAATAATAGATACGATAAAAAAACAATCGTAATGTTTATAAATCCGAAATTATATAGGAAACGAATAATGGTCGAGCATATAGCATACGATCAGAAAGAAAATAGAATCGGGCGGAAATAAAAAATACCCAGTGGGGCCTTGCGGCCACTTTCAGTTTCGATTTAGGTCTATCAGAAACCGGAAGTAAACAAATGGATTTGCCTAATGGCAACTTTTCGTTTCTGATTATGTAATAATACATAGATCTTAATATTCGTATAGACAAATATGCGATGGAAATGTAATGAAAATTTAGTCATAATGTTTATACATCCGAAACGAATAAAAAACGAATAATATATAGTGGAGGAATAAAGGAATCGGACGGAAATGGGAAAAATACCCAATAGGGTCTTGTGGTCGTTTTAAGTTACGATTTTCGTCCATATATAGATTAAGATCCGAATGATAAATGAACGAAAATATAATATATACGAAACGCATAGGAAAGGGCAGGCAGCATTTCTGCTACATCAATTTTAAAAGATGGAAAATGGTGTAAGGGAGATTTCATCTAGTGGAAACTTTCAGCACATATGAAAAAATCTATAAACAGCCTAGCAAACATTAAACCAATGCAATAGGCAAGATATAATAACGAATTTAAGATAGAGTAAAATAGTTAAACTGTATAAAATTAGGGAATGCATAAAAGTGATCTATTTATCTGGTAAGCCCTTTATATAAATCAAGACAGAAATAGGGAGAGGGTTATGAAGAGCAAGATAAAGGGTAAAATATGAGATATAAATTAATGGATGATAAAACAGCCAATGAAAATAGAAGGTTAGTAATATAAGTCATAGACTAAAAAGGAGAGCTGTTTAAAATGGATAGATTAAGAATAATGCTTAAAATGGGTCTAGTGATAAAAAATGGGGAGAGGGGGTGAAGGAGTAAAAAAGTAAAGGAGGGCTAATCATTAAGGAAATGGCACAGCTCAAAATCAGCATTAAGACCGTGGGGTTGGAGCGTATTCATTAAAAAGATCCACCTCATTTCTTCTTTTCTTAGTCGTGTTTCCAGGCTTCCTCCTCTCCAGAAAGGTTCTAATTTTTGAACTGCCATAAATTGGAGTCCCTCTGGATTCTGACCGTGTTTTAATTTAAAATGTAATGATACGCTGTGTTTGTCAAACCCTTTTTTTATGTTTCTTATATGTTCTTGTATGCGTATATTAAGAGGTCGTGTGGTACGCCCCACATATTTAAGTCCACAGGGGCAAGTCAAAACATATATGACGTTTTTAGAGAAACATGTCATTATTCCTTTGAGTTTAGTTGGCTTGCCATTCCTTTCGATTACTGATGTTATTTGTTTTTTACTTTTGGTATTTCTACAGTTTAAGCAGTTCCCACATTGGTGAAAGCCTGCTTGTAATCCAAAATGGTTAATCGTTTTCTTATTTCTCACTTTGTGTGTGAGTTCCATCTTTAAGTTTTTCACCCCTCTGCATATAATGCGTGGTATAGCTGGAAGAATGCCACCCAATATGGGATCTTTCTGTAGAATCGGCCAATGTTTCTTAATACTCCTTCTAATTTCCTTGTTAAGAGGATTGTATGAAACTATAAATGGTATGCTCTCCATAGGGTTCGATATTGGATTCTTTTTCTTCTTCTTCAATAAATCCAATCTTTCCATTTGTCTACCCTCCGCTCTGGTGTCTTCCAAGGTTTGTATGTTATACCCTTTTTCAGCAAAGTCTGAACGTAGCTTTGTTGACTGAATGTCAAAATCCGAGATGTTCGTGCAATTTCTTTTCATCCGTAAAAATTGTCCTTTCGGAACGGCATTCAGCCATTGAGGTAGGTGGCAGCTCCTACGTTCTATAAAGCTGTTACAATCAACATCTTTAAAATGAGTCTTGGTCTTAATTGTAATTGTATATTGACAAATATTTTCAAATCTAAAAAGATAACATCAGTTTTGCTCCAATTAAAGGTTAAAATAATGCCCCTATCATTAGTGGCTAAAAAGTCTAAAAATAGTTGCAAAGCTTCTTCTCCCCCTCTCCATATAAAAAATATATCGTCGATATATCGGCGATAAAAAACTAGATTCGTACTCCAATTGGATAAAAAGGAGTTTTCCCAATGGGCCATAAAAAGATTAGCAAAACTAGGGTCAATTCTTGTCCCCATCGTTATACCAGATGTTTGCAGATAAAACTCTTCTAAAAACCAAAAATAATTGTGTTCAAGTATCAAATGGATACCTTTGAGAATAAAATCCACTTGTTCAGGCAAGAGCTTATTGTCTTTCTCTAAAAAGAATTGGGCAGCTTCTATCCCTCTATTGTGTGGGATGATGGTGTAGAGTGACTGAACATCACTGGTAACTAGTATATCACCATCTTTCCAATCTGCGTCTGTCAAAATATTAATCATCTCAATGGTATCTTTCAAGTAGGTCTCAGTAGTTGTGACATAGGGTTGTAACTGTTTGTCAAGGTATTCTGAGAGCCTACTGGAGATGGATCCTATGCCAGAGATGATTGGCCTGCCTGGTGGATTCTCCAAATTCTTGTGTATCTTAGGTAAAAAGTAGAAGATAGGAATTTTTGGATGATCAATTTTTTGATACTTAAGCTCATTGTTGTTCAGAATGCCAAGTAAATGGCCCTGATCCAAATAGTCATGGAATATATGTTTAAAATCCATTGAAGGGTCTTTCTTTAGATGTCTATAGGTGGTTGCATCCCCCAAAATGCGCATGGCTTCATTTTTATACTAATCAGCCGTCATGATAACTATTCCTCTACCCTTGTCTGCGGGCTTGATTACAATATCATCGTCTTGCATGAGTTCGCGTAGTGCTTTTCGTTCTTGGTGTGTCAGATTATCTCTGCTTTTCTTGTGTTCCATTTTTCCCAAATCCGATAAAACCATCTGTTCAAAAGTGGTGATTTCTGAGGAGATCATGGATTTTGGGAAAAAAGTGGATTTCTCCTTCAGATTGGTATGTGTATATAAATGAATAGTCTCATTTCTTTCGATCGGATTCTCTAAAAAATACTTTTTCAAACATAAGTTCTTTTTGAACTTCTGTAAGTCAATGAACATGCTAAATTTATCTAATTTATTCGTGGGGGCAAACTTCATGCCCTTTAATAGAATATGGTTCTGATGGGTAGAGAGGACTTTGTTAGTTAGATTATATATCCCTCCATTCGGCCGTACTTTCTCCTTCCGTTTAGTTCTCCGTCTTCCAGCTCTGCGTCCTCTTCTTCTAAGAAGTCTCTCGCCCCTGGTGACCACCCTCTTTTTAAAGAGAGGTTTTTCCTTTGTAGTCGATAGTTGGCTGACTGAAAAACCTCCTCTTTTTTGTTATCATCCTGAGCTAAGGGTTGAAATCGATTATAGGAATAGATATCCTGATTTCCATACTGGGATGTACGATCTCCCCTTCTTGTATTTCTGCTCCCATTGTATTGGGGCTTCCTATATGGAACTGAAGTGTATCCATAGGAAGGATGATGGTCCCTATGGTAGGGCGGTCTGGGCCCTTGTTGGGGTCCAGATCTAAAATTTCTTGCGTTGTCGAAGGGGCCACGTCTTGATCCAGGGGGTCTGGGATTGGGGGGCTGGTATCTGGCTGGGTCTCTCCAAGTGGGATTCGTTGAACGAACTGGTTCTATATTTGGTCTCCGAGGGGTCAGTGGAGTGTCATCTCCTGACTTGAAAGGTGATCTTTGTCTTCTTCGAAAATCATTCCTCGACTGCATGTGGCGGGTGGTAGTATGGTATTGGGATAGTGAATTTCTAGTATCGAAATACACCGAGGGTGGATCTTGTTTCCCTATTTGCCAAACGTTGCCACGCTGATAATCTGTCAGGTCTCTGTGGTACTTTTTCTTTTTTCGTTCTTTGATCTCGTTGTCTAGCAGACCTAAGTCTATCTCTAATTTATCGAAGAAGGGTTTAATTTCCTGTTCGGTCAGAGTAGTATTTAATTCGGTATGGGTGCTTTCAATACTATGATTAAGTTCTTTCAAACGCTCATTTCTTCGATCGACAATTAGTCGCATACTATGTAATGAGAAGCCCTCAAGCATGGTAGCCCATCTTTCAAGAAAGACTACATCATCTTTATCACAGGCTGGGTTCTTATTGAACCTTAGACCTCTAGGAACCATTTTGTCTTTCATATATTTCTCCAGAGAGATAACCTCCCATTTATCTCTAATCTCTTTCCTCAAATCTTTTTCTAATTGTCGCATCATTTGAACTTTATCCATAGATATGTTGTTACTGACAGAATTACTGTCCTCAAAAGTATTGCCATCGTCTATGCAAAATTTCTTACGGAATTCCATCCTAGGTGGGCTGCCCAAAGACACTGAAGGTTTATTTTAATAATAGGATAAAGCAAGGAGTGTGTATAAATAAATATACACTATACAGTGTGGGCGCCTATTTATAAATTAATTTAAAGTGCAGGGTGTAGTGCTAATAAATAGTCAATGCTGCCTATAGTATGGTAAAAACACATAGAAAACAACCAAAATATGTGTCAGAATACAAGATAAAAAGCGAAAAACCATACGGCGCATCTAGTGCAATTAATAGGTTAATAAATCAATGGATATGTAAAATCCATAAAATCCATTAAAAAACTCGTTTATAAAAAAAAACACTGCAACTTTTAAAAGGTGTTTCAAAATAAAACTACTGCAAGAAAATACCTGCAAATAATATACCTATGTGTGTGTGTACACAGTTACAGTTGCAAGGAGTCACTGGCCTTGTGTATTAATAATATAATTACTTTATTAATTAATGGCATATTTATTAAACCTGCCACACGTAGGAGTCACTGGCCTTGTATGTTAATTATATTATTACTTTATTAATTAATGGTATATTTATTAAACCTGCCACACACGCAGGAGTCACTGGCCTTGTATGTTAATTATATAATTACTTTATTAATTAATAGCATATTTATTAGGCTGCCACACGCACAGGAGTCACTGGCCTTGTATGTTTATTATGTAATTACTTTATTAATTAACTAGGTGGAAAGCCTGCCCAGAGGGCAGTCTATTTTTGTTGTCGCCAGGTCAGAATTCAAGTCCACATAGTTTTTTTTCAATGTCCTATCCAAGAGTATCTCTCTATATAAATACGTTTGTAAAACGCGTCCATCGCCATCCCATCCCATCCGCAACAGGAGGGCCGACTGAGCAGCTGTGATGGGTGCGCGCACAGCTGACAGCGCATTACAAAGGCATTTATGTATTAGAGCAGGTTCCTCTTCCTTCTTAGATTGTAAGCTCACGGGAACCGGACCCTCAGATTGTAAACTCGTGGGACCCCTTAGATGGTAAACTCGTGGGACCCCTTAGATTGTAAACTCATGTGGCCCCATAGATTGTAAGCTCATGGGGCCCCTTAGATTGTAAGATCATGGGATAGATTGTAAGCTCATGGAGCCCCTTAGATTGTAAACTCATGGGGCCCCTTAGATTGTGTTGGGTTTGGGCGGGCATTTTTTTTGTAGCGTATACATTATGCGTATATTTATTGGCGCGTGGTATGCATGGCATGTCAGGCTAGTATTTAGGCACACTGGCATTATGAGACACTGGTATTATGCATGGCAGACTGGTAATATGGCTGGCAGACTGGTATTGTGCATGGCAGACTGGTAATATGGCTGGAAGACTGGTATTGTGCATGGCAGACTGGTAATATGGCTGGCGAACTGGTAATATGGCTGGCGAACTGGTAATATGTCTGGCAGACTGGTATTGTGCATGGCAGACTGGTAATATGGCTGCCGAACTGGTAATATGTCTGGCGAACTGGTAATATGTCTGGCAGACTGGTATTGTGCATGGCAGACTTGTAATATGGCTGGCAGAATGGTAATATGGCTGGCAAACTGGTAATATGTCTGGCAGACTGGTATTGTGCATGGCAGACTGGTAATATGGCTGGCAGACTGGTTTTGTGTATGGGAGACTGGTAATATGACTGGCAGACTGGTTTTCTGCATGGTAGACTGGTAATATGGCTGGCAGACTGGTAATATGTCTGGCAGACTGGTATTATGCATGGCAGACTGGTAATATGCCTGGCAGACTGGTTTTGTGTATGCGAGACTGGTAATATGCCTGGCAGACTGGTATTATGCCTGGCAGACTGGTATTGTGCATGGCTGACTGGTATTGTGCATGGCAGACTGGTAATATGCCTGGCAGACTGGTATTATGCATGGCAGACTGGTATTGTGCATGGTAGACTGGTATTGTGCATGGCAGACTGGTATTGTGCATGGCAGACTGGTAATATGCCTGGCAGACTGGTATTGTGCATGGTAGACTGGTATTGTGCATGGCAGACTGGTATTGTGCATGGTAGACTGGTATTGTGCATGGCAGACTGGTATTGTGTATGGCAGACTGGTATTGTGGTGCATGGCAGACTGGTATTAAGGCAGGCAGACTGGTATTGTGCATGGCAGACTGGTATTGTGGTGCATGGCAGACTGGTATTAAGGCAGGCAGACTGGTATTGTAAATGGCAGACTGGTAATGTGCATAGGCAGACTGGTAATATGGCAGGCAGGCCGGGCACGGAGGAGAACACGGAGGAGATGCAGGCCGGGCACGGAGGAGAACACGGAGGAGATGCAGGCTGGGCACGGAGGAGAACACAGAGGAGATGCAGGCCGGGTACGGAGGAGAACACGGAGGAGATGCAGGGCGGGCACGGAGGAGATGGAGGCCGGCAAGGAGGAGATGGAGGCCGGGCGCGGATTAGATGGAGGCCGGGCACGGAGGAGATGCAACAAAACAAATCCGATCCATTGGAGAGGCGCTGTGCTGTGCGCCTCTCCAATGGATCGGATTTGTTTTGTCCCTTGCGCACGCCGGCTGTGCGCGTGCCACGGCCGTTGGATGCACGCGCAGCCAACCGCCGCAGGTTGTGCGCACATGCGCAGAAGGGTTTTTGATGACGGACACGCCATATTTATTAGGCTGCCACACGCAGGAGTCACTGGCCTTGTATGTTTATACATATAAGGGTTAATAAAGGAGTATTTATTAGGACCAGAAAATTTGTCATAATAATCACCGTTTTTCCCTGGCTGCGAGAGTACCCCCACCTATTTTTCCAGAAATAAAGCACTGTCGATGATATTTTCTTTCTTTGTCCTTTGGTTTCATGCAGTCTCACTAACTATGTTTATATATTGTGTGTGTTAAAAATCATTAAGGCTGGCTGTCCACTGGCACTGTAGTGCGGCAACTAACTTGGTTGCCTTACTACGGACAACGCTATCGGCCGATCATGGTCATCCACTGGAAGCGTCTGTGGATCTGTTGTCTGCTAATAGGATTAGCCTTCCACCATACTCTGTCTCAGGAATGTGTTAATATCTGTGTTATATTCGAGTCGTTGCTTAATATTCTTTGAGCAGGCAAACACTGCCTCATTATCTGCTGTCTTTAAACTGTATTTTGATTATTATCACGATTGCCATTGTCCTGTCTGTCTAGGAATGTTGAGCGAATGTTTATTCAATTCTAGGGTCAGGTTTTGTGTATGTAAAAAAATCCATGTTTGCCCGTATAAATATGTGTGCCTGTCCTTAATTAAAGAGTTCTATTTTGACCCTACATGCTGTCACGGTTCATATTTGTGGATAGCAGCTATAGTATGTTCGCTGTTCCAACAAAAAGCTCCAGATCTACAGCCACAGATTATTTCTGGGGGGGATCTCTGCCCGACTTTAATTTTTGTCGAAGCACTGGAGAAAGGCACAAGAGTCATGAGGGGAACACGGGGGTCCAGCAAGGACAGGTGTGATTCGGTCGGGTTACTGAGAACTGTTACAATACCTAAAAATGAAAAAAAAAACAAAGCAATAGATAGCCATTTTTTGGCAGACTAAAAAAATAAACGGTTGAATAAAAAATAAAATAAAACTGAAAATATGTTTTATATTGAATCCTATGGGCTTCGCACTGAGTCACTGCTCTGTGGGGCAATTTCCCTGCCGCGGCACGGCGGTTTAACTATACAATTCATCTTTTTCATGTAAATTGTATCAGATTGTCCGATTTCATCTGACAAATCCCATGAACATTGAAAGGATCGCTAATCTGTTGTAATCGCATAAAATCATGCAAAATCATTCGTCGGTGGTCGGATGCATTGGAAGAGGGCTGATACACCTGCATGTTGTAGAAACCGGTTGGACGACTTCAGACGATATTAGATGATCGCACCATCGCACAAATAGGGTGCAGTGGACGGCCGGTCTAAATTAGCAAAATCCGCCGATTTCAGCATCGGTTATGGAGTAACGTGTATGTGCAATGTATGTAATGTTACTATTTCATGCTGATCCTATGATTTCTTTTCAGTAGTTATGAGCTTGGGGCTTTGTAGGATAAGAACAATTTATTGCATGATTTAAATGGCGCGTGTTGGATTTGTTCTTTCCTGGGATGCCAGGTGTTGCCTCTTGGCACATTATCCCATATTCCACATATTCCATGTGCACAGATTGGTTTTATGTTTCTGTCTCTTTTCGGGTGTTTTCCTCTTAGTGCTGATAGTTTATTTAGAGGATATCCTTCCATTTTAGTGATGCCCTCTGATGTTACGGCATCCACTCAGCAATCCAGTTAAAGTCTCTGAAGATGTCTTGGTATTCCACAGTCAGACTCGACCGATTGGAAGGTGTTAAACCGACGGCAATGGATGTAAAGTCTGAATTAAAAACCTAAAATGTGATAAAAACCTCAGTGATTTAGTCTAGGACATGCGGTGAAATGCAGAACCCACAGCTCTTATATGTTATAATATTGTGCTTTTTGTGACCCAGAGAGTAACGATCAGTAAAATACACATCACCGTGATGTGCCCTTTCCGAATGTCTCCGTCACCTGGTATTTGCTCCCCATAAATTGTTGTGAACCAACCAAACAAACACATTGATGGCGTTTTAATGATCTTTAATCATTGCACAGTCACATATTGATATAGATTAAAAAACACCAATGTCCATCGAGTTCCACCTTCCACATTTCCTTATGGCGGCTGCCGGTTCCGAAGAAGGCAAAAAAACCCCTTTAGCTGCACTTTCTATTTGTGCCCAAAAGGGGAAAAAATCCTTCTTGGTGGCAGCAGAATTGGATTTGTAACACACTGCGCTTAATGTTTCCGTGGCATTTATCTGTCAGTGCTTGTGGAAGGGGCTCTGTGCGCTCACACTCTCTCTATGTTGCCGGCGGGTTATTATCGGTGTTGTTGGGATTTGATGTTGTCGCTGTTGTTGTCGCCTCGGCCCTTTAATGTTTCAGAGGGTCCCGTCAGCAATCCAATCGAAGCCTCTAAACACGTCCTGATCTTCCTGTCTGAGGCTTCCTCCCCACGGAGGTGTAATAATTGGGGAACACGTGATGTTATGCACTTAGCGAAATTGCTGACGTCCTCTGGGCTGGAGATGTTTGGTACAAATGGTGGTTTCACCTTTTTCTCCAGCAGCTCATCCCAGTTGATTTTCTGTTGAAATGTAATAGAGAGGTTAAGGGTTATTGAGTGAAACCAGTAATGTGCAGCAACGTATAAAGTGATACAATAAACCTGCGGCAAGAGGAACATCCAGTAACCATCCCAAGGGATCTGCCGCACCTTCATCTAGCTGCACGTCATCACAATATAATGTCCACGAGCAATGAGTCCAGCGTTATACATGGAATGTGGGAACATAAGGGTCTCCAAAAATCATAAAATTACCTGAAAACCCGATGTGTATTTATATACAGATTAAAAACCCACACACTCTGTCAGTCATTGTCTAAGCTTGCTAGTCGGGCCTCCCTTTCTCAGTGGCCAGGTGCTCCTGCTCCAGCTTCCTACTAGCCTCTTGCTGTGTCCATCATCTTTCCGCCGTGCCACTGTGCAGCTCACAGCCAGCATGTCCCTTTCTGGAATTGTACAACATGTCCCTCACGGCGCTCCTGCCACGATCCTTGATCCCCTCATTGGTCTCCAGCATTTTGGATTTGAGATACTTGACCTGTATGCAGGGCCGTCTTTAAGGAGGGGCTAAAGGGACAGGTGCATCAGGCCCAGTCATAGTTGAGGGGCCCAAAGCAGGCTGCTTCGTTTGTGGGCTGCTGGGGCCGTTTTACAGTGGTGGCTCTGTGTTTTTAGGAGGCCCAGGCTTCTTTGAAAACACTGCAGCCTTCCTAGGCCCGGTGGGCCCCCTCTGATGATGTCAGAGAAGGCGTGCCACAGGGGGCGGGGCCAAACGGGAGGAAGCCAATTGAGGTTTCCTGACTGCATAGGCCTGAGGCCTGAGGCCTGTTCAATACCTCAGCAGCTGCTGAATTGCTGCAGCGCAGCAATTCAGTTTGCTGCAGCAGTTTCGTTGAACCCTTTGGATGCGAATTTTGAATCCAAAATGGCCGACGATTTCTTAATAAAAAATTCAGATTGTTTTTCGGATCACTCGGACAAAAAATAATAAAGAGAAGCAGTCAGCACAATTCTGTTTTGTATGCACACACCACAAATGATAGTTTTTAACCACTTCAATGCTAAGGACGCGCTCAGCGCGTCCTCAGCATTCCCGCTGGTGTGCTGAGGACGCGCTGAGCGCGTCCTCACTTTGGGGTCAGCGTTCGGCCGGGTTCCGGCCGATCGCTGGCCCCTCCGGTGCGGGCTGACATCCTGGATGTCAGCCCGGCATCCGGACCAGCAGCCGCCATTATTAGGTGTCATCGCGGGGGCGCGATGACACCTAATTCAGGCGCCCCCCCCCGCATGTGCGGAGGAGGCGCCTGAAAGGGAGGGGGGGAGGTCCTTCGGACCTCTCTCCCTCCCGATCGGCGGCTCTGCGGGGCTTAACCCAGGCATCATTTGGAAGGGCACAGCCTGCCCTTCCAAATGATGCCTGGCATTAACCCCTGGGGAGCTGGATCGCGAATCGGCGCTGAAAAGTGCCGGTTCGCGATCCTTTCCCGGAGCTGGCCGACATCTTGGATGTCGGCCAAGCTTCCGGGAACTCCCCCAGAGGACTGGCGTCATCATGCGTAGCACGATGACGCCAGTCCTACAGTTAACCCCTAACTGCCACCAACTGTGGAGATAGGGAGTTCCAATGAACTCCCTATCTCCCGATCCGTGGCAGTTAGGGGTTAAATTTTGATATGTTGGATCGGCCAGAGCATGGCCGTTCCAACGATACCAAACATGAAAGTTAAAAATTTTGTAAAAAAAAAAAAAAAAATTAAAAAAAAAAAAAAAAAAAAAAAAAAAACACTTTTTTTTTTTTTTTGGTTTGTTAGTGTAGCAATATTGTTCCCATTTCAATTATAATGTGAACAATGATGCTGCACTAACGATTTTTGTATGCGGGCGTTTGTTAAAAATAGTGTCATTTTCCCCAAAAAAAATGTAACGAGACCCCATCTCTAATTTTTTTAACAAGCGCACCCCATACAAAATATAACCGCAATTGCTCGCATGTTAAAATGTGGAAAAAAACACTTTACACATTGTAAATTATTGAAAATACATATTTTATTGCATTTTTTGTTATAATATACAGACATGACATAACGTATACATATAATAATGACATATTATGAATCTACCGAGTCTGACGGAAAGAACGATATATAATATGTCGGTGTCATATACTAAAATAAGCCTTAAAAACACGTTTAAACATGATGCGCAAAACAGGTAAAAAATGACCTCAGCACAGGGGCGGGAAAAGCCTCAGCAGCGAAAGGGTTAATGAATAAACGTTATGTTTACTTCTGAAACAATATATAAATTGAACTGTAATATATGTCTATGTGCAGGGGGAAATAATAAATAAATATTTTGTGCTTTGGTGAACAAAAACCTCAAAATTAACATTGCTGTACTGAATTAGTACTTGCTTCGAGGCGGCGGCCATCTTGCTGTAGGGCATTGTTACTTGCTTCATGCGGCGGCCATCTTTAAAACGTCACACTCAGCATCTCCTCGGGTCGCTGCAAGTGCTAGGTTAGCACTGCTGAGCGCTGAGCGGTTGAACGGCGTTCAATGCAAGCTGCTAACTTAGCACTTGCAGCGGCTGAGGTATTGAACAGGCCTCAGGACACACCCTAATCAAAATACCTCACATGGAGGCTGCAGCCACCTGTGCTGACTCCACCCACCCCTATCAACAGACAAAGCCATGAGCCTCCACGTGCTGCTGGAGTACAAGAAGGTATTTGAGGGGGGGGCATGGTATTTGAGGGGGGCCCTAGGAGAAACACAGGACAGGTCCTGCTAAAAAACTGGCTGCACATCACAATCTCCCTCCAGCTCTCAGCTCAGAGGCTCCTCTCCTTAATGCAGCAAGAGCTGTGCAGAGGCTGACTGTCACAATCTGTGTGTAGAAATGTTTGTGTGCACAGCCTAATAAAGGGATAAACATCAGATTAAACCTCTGAGCTTGCAATCTGACTCTGGGGTTTGCAGAGGTTTGGGAGAAGGAGCTGCCTATGGTTTCAAGCAAGCAGCAGTTATCTGTCAGTGATCTGAGGCGCGTTCAGTTCCTCAGCAGCTGCTGAATTGTTCCATTGCAGCAGATCAGTGTGCTGCAGCAGTCTCATTGAACGCTTTGGCTGTGAATATGGAAGCGAAAGGGTAGAGGATTGCTTAATGAAAGGTGCTGTGTCTGCAAAATCCACTTTTGTCCATTTTATTACATCTTTAGTGTTACTGTTTTGCTCCACCAAATCTACAAACTGAACATTTCCTTATTGGATTATTTGCTCCGTAGAGGTGGCCATCTTTTGTACGTCACACTCAGCTAACCCCGCAGCACCTCTCGACTTGGATGCAAGTGCTAAGTTAGCAGTGCCGAGCGCTGAGCTGCAGAACAGCGTTCAGTGGCGAATTGCTAACTTAGCACTTGCAGCGGCTGAGCAACTGAACGCGCCTCAGGCTGCGTTCCGGGAGCAGCATGTGGGGAGTGAGCTTAAACTTCTTTGGGTAAGGGAAGTTAACCCTCTCCACTCACTACCCCAGATACTGCACTTTCATTTTATAGCTTACTGTCGTATAAATAAATGCAGGTTCTTACCTAAGCTCTCAATTTTGATGGAATGGGCAAACATGGATTCACATGCATTATTTTTTCAACATTTTATAATTATTTAAATATAAATATATCATTATTTTAAAAACGTTTAATAATCATTTTAATATAGTTAAAATAAAATATATTTTCATACTTAAAATTTTAACACTATAATGAAGATTACAAAGCAATGAACCTGATAAAAGTCTAGAAATTAAGAAATGCTAATCTATAGTTAATGGCACCACGATGTGTAATCCAAGGAATACAGACTAAATTTGAACTATTTGATCTCTAGAATATGCCATTCATACCTATATTATGACTAAAGTATATAAAATTGCATAATCATTATTAAATGTAGAATGAAAAGGACACCAGGCATAAGGACCAGTGTGGTGTCATTTGTATTCTACAATTTAATCATGATTAAACGGTTTTACAGATACTTCTGTTTAATGAGATCTATTAATTCTCAAAGTTAGTAATGATATAATTATTAGAATATATAATTTCAGTTTTATTGCTGTGGAGCTCTGTGATGTTATGCTCGCACACTGCACATTACTGTCATTGTTTGAAAGTCTGTATAGACTCTGACCCAACCACCTCAACAGGCAGAGAATTCCACAGCTTTATTGCTCTTCCTGTAAAAAGAAAGCTATGCGTTATGCTGAATTTCCTTTTTGTCCAGACAAAACATTATGTGTTTATGTATATAGAATGTGTGTAAATATATATGTCTTCTAATATATAAGTCCATGATGTATTTGTGTATTTGTTTTGGGGTTTTTTGGATGTTGGGGTGGAGAGAAAAATCATGCGGTGTGCGGGCTATCGGGGGGCCCAAGAAAATGTTTGCCCAGGGTCCAATCAATATTAAAGACGGGCCTGCCTGTATGTGTCTTTCCAGAGGAACTGAAGCAGTGACTACAGGAAGGATGGCTACTACTGAAGGACAGCCAGGGCCGGATTAAGATCTCTATGGGCCTGGAGCTGAAGATTTTGGGCGGCATTTTTGTAATTTAGTGAAATGAAAACATATTTTTGGTTATTTAATAGTGCGGATATGGGTATATTTAACCAGGCAGTTACTGTGTGATTAATTTTTCATTCAGATATCAATAACTTAAAGAGTGTAATTTTTTTTCCCATTTTATCATCCAAACCTTTGAGGTTATATATTCTATAGGGCATTCTTGTTAAAAAAAAAAAAAAGGGAAATGGAAACCTGTTGCAGCATTTTTCTGAGAAAATATACAATTTTAACCAAAAAATTTAACAAAAATGAAATATTTCCCTTGTGTTTTGGAACATGTGTTCTTTACGAATTATATGACTATGTCTAAAACACTGACCTTGCTCCCAGCATGGGAAAAGAGAAGGTGAGTAATGGCAGTGGTATTGCTCATTTTATACGTGACAAATGGACAATGCCATAGTTTTGGTACTAAAAATAAATAAAAAATTGTTTTCTTTTCGATTTTACATGGTCAGGTGTGGTATTAATGCAAAGGCCAAACTCTGCCCTCTCCAATGACACCTCACTTGACCTTGTGAGGAGTAAAGATTAGTGACGCAGGGGTCCAATGTTTCGCGCAGTGCTCTTCGCTGCAGTGCGGTGGTTTAGGTTTTTGATGTAACAATTCGGAACAATGGATTGTACCATCACCCATCACCTCCACACTTGTTGGTGACATGAGAAATGTGACGGTTAGTTAGTGCAGCATCATTATTTACTTTATAATTGAAAAGTGAAAAATATTACTGTTGGAAAGAAAAAGTAAATATTTATTATTTTATGTTTTTTACTTAAAACTTTGTTTGATTTGGTATCATTGGAAAGGCCATGCTCTGGCCTTTCCAGGGATACCTCAGTTTACCCTGTAGCTGCTATGGAGTTGGAGATACATGGGTCGAAATGCAGACATAGTTATCCTTTCTCTGGGCCTATTCTGAGGCATGGGCCTGGAGCTGCTGCTCCATCTGCCCCTATGTTAATCCGGCCCTGAGGACAATTTATTGGAGAAACAAGTGGTGATGTTTCGGTCAGAGGACCCTAATCATGCTGCCCTCCTCAGAGTGAATCGACACTACTTTATTTCTCCAATAAATCATTCCTCGTACAGCATTGAATGCCTCTAGTATCCATTCCTTCGGTCATGCTGCCGGGCTGTGTGCGGAGCCCACAGAGAGCACTGTCTGACCCACCAGCCGTATGAAAGGTGCTCTCGGTGCTCGTCCTGCCTACCTGTTCTGTTTGCAGATAAACTGACATTTCTACTTCAACCTAAATCCATGTAAATTGGCCACAACGTGCGACTCGTCCACAGCCGCGACACAAACAAAATAAACTTACTTTGAAGAAGCGATGAGCTTTAACCTCCTGCGCGTCCTTCTCGCCGGCCCCGAGTCGCGCGCTTGGAGTCTTTTCTAAAAGCTGAAAATAGAGAATTTTTAAATAATGAATAAACGGACAATATTTCTGGCAACACATGAAAAGTCAGAAACATCCAGAAAGTGTAATATTATCTATGAAGTAAAAGCTGTGATTCAGAACTTACGAGGTGTAAGAGCGCTCTCCCTTTCTTGGAGACGACAGGTTGAAATTCCACTGGTGCGCGCTTTATTCTGTTCATCAACTGCGTTCCGGTCTTTCCCGTATACGGCATCTGAGAGACAAACACGCGCAAATGCTCATTATTAGGTATCGACGCAGTGAGAACGAGGTGGAAAGCCAATATTTCTACAGAAAAGTAATATGAGGAGGCTCTTACCTTTCCGGCCAGCATGAAGTAAAGCAGCACGCCGACGCTCCACCAGTCCACGGCTCTGGTGTATGGCCTTTCTGCTACTAATTCCGGCGCCATATACGGCAGTGACCCGCACCAGCTTCTTGTCCGATCTCCAAATCCCATTCCTGAGGATAAAACATAGAATCCATTTCAATAGGAGGCTGCTGTTACCTTCCTATAAAGCATAATCTGCTCCAAACACCTTCATACGTTCCATATTCCTCTCTTTATTCCAGGTGTTCCTGACGTCGCTCGGTGACATTGTTACACATGTTCCTTTAAGCACAGTGTAAGAGTGTGTTAGCGTGTTCCTTCTCTCCGTCGCTGCGTGTTCTGTCTTCCTGTGTCTAATACTTTGTCTTATAACCAGATACACATTTTCTGTGATGACGTTTGGATTGTTTATGTGCTGTGTGAGCTCATGATTTGGGATTTCGATGCCGGTAAAGCAGTAATAATTCACATTGTATCCACCTCGTCCACAGCTGATGTTATACTTTTGGGTTTAATTACTCTAAGGCCAATCCTTTGATTTTTCATGGATTTTGTCTCAGACACAGAATACCCCAATGTGCTTCTATTTAACATCACAGACGTTTTGGGATAAAGTTTGGTTTTAAAGGATTGTACCAATTAAATGACATCATGGAATTAACCCCGTTGTTGCCGCTTTCACTCCCAGCCCTTCAGACCTTCATTCATTTATAATAGTTTAT
>RXON01000639.1:0-47620 GCA_009667805.1 Leptobrachium leishanense
ATGCTGTTAACGTTCTGCTTCTTTGTTGTGATGCTGTTAACGTTCTGCTTCTTTGTTGTGATGCCTTTAAGGTTCTGCTTCTTCTGTGATGCTGTTAATATTCTGCTTCTTTGCTGTGGTGCTGTGTTAACATTCTGCTTCTTTGTTGTGATGCTGTTAATGTTCTGCTTCTTTGTTGTGATGCCATTAACGTTCTGCTTCTTTGCTGTTGATGCCATTAACATTCTGCTTCTTTGCTGTGATGCCGTTAACGTTCTGCTTCTTTGTTGTGATGCTGTTAACGTTCTGCTTCTTTGTTGTGATGCTGTTAACGTTATGCTTCTTTGTTGTGATGCCGTTAACGTTATGCTTCTTTGTTGTGATGCCGTTAACATTCTGCTTCTTTGCTGTGATGCCGTTAACATTCTGCTTCTTTGTTGTGATGCTGTTAACATTCTGCTTCTTTGCTGTGATGCCGTTAACGTTCTGCTTCTTTGTTGTGATGCTGTTAACGTTATGCTTCTTTGTTGTGATGCCGTTAACGTTATGCTTCTTTGTTGTGATGCCGTTAACGTTCTGCTTCTTTGTTGTGATGCTGTTAACGTTCTGCTTCTTTGTTGTGATGCCGTTAACGTTATGCTTCTTTGCTGTGATGCCATTAACATTCTGCTTCTTTGCTGTGATGCCGTTAACGTTCTGCTTCTTTGTTGTGATGCTGTTAACGTTCTGCTTCTTTGTTGTGATGCTGTTAACGTTCTGCTTCTTTGTTGTGATGCTGTTAACGTTATGCTTCTTTGTTGTGATGCCGTTAACGTTATGTTTCTTTGTTGTGATGCCGTTAACGTTCTGTTTCTTTGTTGTGATGCTGTTAACGTTCTGCTTCTTTGCTGTGATGCCGTTAACGTTCTGTTTCTTTGTTATGATTAGGGATGAGCCGAACACTCCGAGTTCGGTTTGAAGCCGAACCTGAACTTTCCAAATGTTCGGGACCGAACCAGAACTCGAACCTCATGCAAGTCAATGGGGCTGAAAATTTGGTTTTTTAGAGTGCCCTCCAAGAGGGCATATATGCTAGATATTTGCCATAAAAGGTGTATGGGGGTCCGGGTAGTGCCCTGGGGGACAGGAAACAAGGACAAAACGTTTTAAAAAAACATTTTTAAAGGGACAGTGAGTTTTCCATGAAATAAGGGTTAAAAATAAAAACGAAAAATTCCTTCAAATATCGTGCCTAGGAGGTCCCCATAACCTGCCCGTGAAGTGGCGGATTTCTAGGATGTATAGAAATATGTAAAAACCAAAAAATGACATTTCAAATGACGGTAAATGCTTTTCCTTTAATCTATCCATAAACAACTGCTTGGGGCGGCAGTCTGTATGAAAAGAGGAGACATTTTCGGAAACGCAGAAAAAGTTTACTGATTTTTTGGCGTGAAAAGCAGGAGAATGACTGACTGGAGAATGGAAAATTCTAGACCAAATAGCCGATTTGGAAAGTGAGATATATGGGAGAATTTTTCTGGTTTGGGTATTTTGACCTAGAATTTTCTCTTCAGTCATTCTCCTGAGTTTCACCTTTCTCTGAATAACCCTGTCAGGGTTATTCAGAGAGCGGTGAAGAGCAGGAGAATGACTGGAGAATGGAAAATTCTAGGTCAAAATAGCCAAACCAGAAAAATTCTCCCATTTAGGCTAGGGTCAGACTAGCGAATTTTTAACGTGCGTTTAGGCGCACTTAATCACGGCCGCACTAGCAGCAAATGACGGGCAATGACGGCCAATATACGAAGTACGGTCGCACGAAAGTCCAGCTGCGCAACGCAAGTGGAAAATGAACGCATTTTTTCGAGAACGCAGAACCGCTAGTACGGACTACAGAGTGCGCTGCATCCACTAGCAGCGTGTGTGCATGATTTGGAGACGTCAGACCCTGCTCATGTCCGGCCAACATAACGTCCAGACACTCAAAGTTTCCTGGTTTAGATCCGTAAAAAATCACGCACAAAAATGCGCATCGTATGACCGTTTTCGCGCATTCCGTGAAAAAATAAGGCAATGCGTTCGGACGCACTTCTTGACGGTCGCTGCGAAAAATGCGTTAGTCTGACCCTAGCCTTATCTCACTTTCCAAATCGGCTATTTGGTCCAGATTTTTCTCTTTTCCTGCCATTCTCCTGGTTTTCACCTTTCTCTGAACAACCCTGAGAGAACTGACAGGAGAACAGAGAACTGACAGGAGAAGAGAACAATCTAGACCAAATAGCCAATTTGGAAAGTGAGATAAATGGGAGAATTTTTCTGGTTTGGCTATTTTGACCTAGAATTTTCACTTCTCCAGGTATTCTCCTGCTTTTCACCGCTCTCTGAATAACCCTGTGAATGTTTAATCCCGAGGTGAAAAATAACATTGCTTTAGATGTTATTTTGAATTTTTTTCAAACACCAGTTAACCACTTGACTGCTATGGACGCGCTCAGCGCGTCCAGCCAAGTGGTTCTCATGTGCTATGGACGCGCTGAGCGCGTCCATGCAAAGGAGGCAGCAATCCGCAGGATTCCGGCTGATTGCAGCGCCCCCCGGGGCGGGCTGACATCTTGGATGTCAGCCCAGCACTCTGGGACCCCGGCGGAGCAATTAGATGTCATCGTGGCGGCGCGATGACATCTAATTCAGGCGCCCTCCTCCCGCATGTGCGGAGGAAGCGCCTGAAAAGGGGGGGTCCTTCGGACCTCTCTCCCTCCCGATCGTCGGGGGGCAGAGGGTTAATTCAGGCACCGTTTGGAAGGGCACAGCCTGCCCTTCCAAACGGTGGCTGTGATTAACCCCTGGGGAGCCCGATCACGAATCGGCGCTGAAAAGCGCCGGATCGTGATCCTCTCCTGGAGCTGGCCGACATTCTGGATGTCGGCCAAGCCTCCAGGAACTCCTCCTGAGGACTGGCGTCATCGTGCATAGCACGATGACACCAGTCCTGGAGTTAACCCCTAGCTGCCACCAATGGTGGAGATAGGGGGTTCCAATGAACCCCCTATCTCCCGATCTGTGGCAGCTAGGTGTTAATGTTTGATATCGTTGGATCGGCCAGAGCATGGCCTTTCCAAGGATACCAAACATGAGCATGAAAAATGTTTTTTAAAAAAATTAAAAATAAAAATAAAAAAAGAAAAATATTTAAAAAAAAAATTCTAAAAAAAAATTAAACAAGTTTTTTTTTGTTTTTGTTTTGTTAATGCAGCAATATTGTTCCCATTTCAATTATAATGTGAACAATAATGCTGCACTAACGATTTTTGTATGCGGTGCGTTTGTTAAAAAAAGTGAAATTTTCCCCAAAAAAAAATGTAACGAGACCCCATTTCTAATTTTTTTAACAAGCGCACCCCATACAAAATATAACCGCAAACAATCGCATGTTAAAATGTGAAAAAAAACACTTTACACATAATAAATTATTGAAAATTCTAATTTTATTGCATTTTTTGTTATAATATACAGACATGACATAACATATACATATAATAATGACATATTATGAATCTGCCAAGTCTGCCGGAAAGAACGATATATAATATGTCTGGGTCATATATCAAAATATGGCTACAAAACGCGGTTAAACATGATGAGCGAAAGCAGTAAAAATGACCTCAGCACAGAGGTGTGAAAAGCCTCAGCAGCGAAAGGGTTAAATGCAGCATATTAGGATGTTTTAGGGAAATTAATTCTCAAATCTCAATCAGAAGCAGACACCACCCCACCCTCAGTATAGTGTACAATGTATCAAATTGATTACCAGACTAAAAACACCTGGTGTTATGCCCGTTTGTGAACAGAGGTCATTTAGAGTTGATAATCTTTCCACGTACATATTAGTTTTAAATTCAATATCTAATAAACCGTTGCTTATAATATTCTGCAGTAAAGAGTCTTTTTTGTTTCTTGATTTTTTAGTATTTTTTTTAAGCATTTTCTATACTTTTTTCAAAATTTCTTTTTTTTTTCGAACTTGAACCGAACACACCCAAAAAGTTCGAAATTCGCGAACTTTCGAACTGCCAAAGTTTGGGTCGAACTTCGAACCGAACAGCTCATCCCTAGTTGTGATGCCGTTAACGTTATGCTTCTTTGCTGTGATGCCGTTAACATTCTGCTTCTTTGTTGTGATGCTGTTAACGTTCTGCTTCATTGCTGTGATGCTGTTAACGTACTGCTTCTTTGTTGTGATGCTGTTAACATTCTGCTTCTTTGCTGTGATGCTGTTAAAGTTCTGTTTCTTTGTTGTGATGCCGTTAAGGTTCTGCTTCTTTGCTGTGATGCCGTTAACATTCTGCTTCTTTGCTGTGATCCTGTTAACGTTCTGCTTCTTTGCTGTGATCCTGTTAACGTTCTGCTTCTTTGCTGTGATGCCGTTAACGTTCTGCTTATTTGCTGTGATCCTGATAACGTTTTGCTTCTTTGTTGTGATGCTGTTAATGTTCTGCTTCTTTTTTGTGATGCTGTTAATGTTCTGCTTCATTGCTGAGATTCTGTTAACGGTCTGCTTCTTTGTTGGGATGCCGTTAACGCTCTGCTTCTTTGCTGTGATGCCGTTAACGTTCTGCTTATTTGCTGTGATCCTGTTAACATTCTGCTTCTTTGCTGTGATCCTGTTAACGTTCTGCTTCTTTGCTGTGATGTTGTTAATGTTCTGCTTCTTTGTTGTGATGTTGTTAATGTTCTTTGCGTTTGTTCTGATCCTGTTAACATTCTGTGTTTTGCTCTGATCCAGTTAACATTCTGTGTTTTCCTTTAATTGTGTATGTGCACTTTTTCTGGATTTATTATCTTTAAGTCATGTTGCCTGCGGAGTGTTTAGGAATTTGTTCGTGGCACGGCGTACATTTGAAATGGCATAGGTCGGGAAGCGTTGGTCTTAGGCAGTGGAGTGATTTTAATGTCTTCCTTGTCCACCGTTGGTTTCAGGGTGAACCTTTGCAGGACAGAGGTGAGGAAGAGAAAGATCTCCATGCGAGCCAGATTTTCTCCCAAACACATGCGTTTACCTGTAACAAAGACATAGAGAGAAGTGACTTGCACAAAATGTTATAAAAGGGAAACTCCATACAAAAAATGCCACCCCCCCTCAATTCACCACATGCTGCTGATGTTATGTGATTTTTTTTTATCTTTCAAAAAACTTTTTTCTGGGTCCTCCACTCCAGGTTTCCATAAATCGGAAGTACCTGGAGCTTCTCGTGTGCGAGCGACACGTGTCTTCATGACACAGGCCATGATTACTTCAGGAATCGTGTTCAGTGGCTTTGCGCATGCGCGGCACAGTGTTTTCAAGCAGGGAAATGAACAAAAGTTCAACCCCTTCTTGTCCAAATTTCCATTCCCACCAAAATCATCTGAAAAGATCAGTGTTGCGTGCTCACCTCAGCTTCACACAACACCAATCCATTAACTAATGGGGCTTTGCAAGCCCTGGCTCCTGCAAGCCCTCGACCAGATATTGGCACATAGAAAGTGTGCTGATGTCATCGGCCAACAAGCTGGTCCCCAGCAGGCAGGATATTCAAATCCCACACTGCCAAGTAACAGCTATGTGGTTTGAGGTAGCCCTTCTGCATTACAAAGCCGTCAGAGCTGGTCAGGAGGGGGGAACATGTTCATCTCACCCTGACCATCTCAAAACGCTTAGGCGTTCAGGGTGAGTGGAGTGAACTCTTAACATGGCAAATAGAATGTTATTTCTGAGTTATTGATTCAGATTTTTTCTTCCTGAGGCTTCAGTGAAAGTTTTAATCCCTAATTCTCATTCCTAGCACCAGGGCTGCCATTGGAAATCTTGGGGCGCGTTACCGAACCTCTGTCCAGTAGGGATGTGCAATTCGTTTCGTACAGATACGTTTTTCCTATGAAATTTATCATTTCCGTGCTTCCGAGGGCATTCTGAATCCGAAATTTCAACCACACGAAATTTCGGATCGATTCGAAATTTCGGGTCAAATTTCGAATTGAAAAAAAAAATGCTTAAAAGATCCTAAAAAAATCTAAAAATAAAGAGACTTTTTACTGCAGAATATTATAAGCAACGGTTTATTAGATATTGAATTAAAACCGGGATATTTTTAACATTGAAGCCTATGGGATACAACATTTCCCACATTATCGAATCTGATATCAGCTATCGAATTTGAAATCAAATTTCGAATTGATATCAACTATCAAATTGATTTTAATTTACAATACAAGTAATAGTCAGCAAAGGACTTTATGAAACAAATTAATTTAATTTCACTGTTTAACCCCTTAAGGGCCGCTGACGTACCCTGTACGTCCTGTCCACAGGTCTCCCTTAGACCCGCGGACGTACAGGGTACGTCAGCGGCGCCTAATCCCCCTCCTGCCCGATACTCACCTCCCTCGCTGGATCCCACGGTGATCTATCAGGGAGGAAGCCTGGCCATGTGATTTACATGGGCAGGCGAGGCTGATGACGTCGCCACGCTGCGTGGTGACGTCATCAGCAGGCGTCCCCATGCAAAGCATTGCAGCTAGGGAGATGCTTTTTACACTGTTGGAAGTATAATAATGCAGCATATGAATCCTCACACTGCCGGGCAGCACCTCTACAGTATAATAATCCAGCATATGAATCCACACACTGCCGGGCAACACCTCTACAATATAATTAATGCAGCATATGAATCCTCACACTGCCGGGCAGCACCTCTACAGTATAATAATGCAGCATATGAATCCTCACACTGCCGGGCAGCACCTTTACAGTATAATTAATGCAGCATATGAATCCACACACTACCGGGCAGCACCTTAGGTCCCTGTGAGGCCCCGTATATATTTATATAAAGTTATCAGATCCCTGTGAGGCCCCATATATATTTATATAAAGTTATCAGATCCCTCTGAGGCCCCGTATATATTTATATAAAGTTATCAGGTTATCAGATCCCTCTGAGGCACCGTTTTCTAAACCAGACAGGTTGTACAATATTATTCTGTCAAACTTTGTAGTTACCTGTAGAGAACGGAATAAAGGCGTCATTCTTTTTTAGACATCCATTCTCATCGAGAAAGTGACCAGGTTCAAACTTGTGGGGGTTTTCAAAGTATTTGGGGTCCTTCAACACAGAGGTCAGTATTGGAAAAACCATGGTACCCTAAAAATATGAAATTTTAGGTAAGCATACTAAAACTATCTGGAAGTAAGGGTCTTACATAACGAGGTGATATTGGGCCGCAGGATCAGAGTCTAATGGTTATCATTCCACCAACGTAAATATGAATGGTAAGAGAGAATTATGGGAAAGAATGTGGGAGCTTAAACGAGGCACTAAATCAAAAATGGTAGAGATATATATTTTTGTGACCTTAACACATTCAGGGCCATATTACAATGTTTACACTAAAAATGGGGACGCTAAAAATGGGGACGCTAAAAATGTGCACCTGCAGGTTTCCTCGTAGTGCCACCATTTTAGCACGGTATTCCAGAACAGGCGCTAATTCAACAGCTTGCACCATAACCATGCGCTACCCTCAGAGATACTCACGGTAGCACTTCCACGTTGCCGCGAGTATCACCTCAGGAGTTCAAAGGACTCCATCAAGGGTTGAGCTGCCGGGACGCGAGACCTGCCCGATCTCGCAAGATCGCGCAGAGCCACGGAGTGACCATTGAGGGAAACTGGGGACTATTTGTCCCCTGTCTCACTCTGCTCCCATCAGCCAGAAGTGGCAGACCGGGCCATCGTTCTCATCGTTGGATGAGAGGTGAGTATCGGATTTATGGGGGGGGTTTAAGGGGTGCTAAATGATTCTGAAAAAAGATTAGCCGGTTAGCACCAGCTTCTAGACGTAGCTCAATTTTCTGCTAACTCATCAGTGCAGTAATTAGTGCTAGCACTTTGTAATACCTTACTTCTCCTAATGCTAATCACTGGTTGTGCTCCGCATGTTAAGTATAGGAGTTGCAAAATACAGTAAATTCATGGAAGGGATTACGTACGGTTTAAGCGTTAGGAATGTAATATGGGGGGGCATGTGTTAAACTCTCTTAACCTAGCGTTGGCTCTTACGTATCCCAGTTCCAATGTTTGTGTTAAGATTGTAATATGGCCCTCAGTCTTTATCCAAGACAGACCTTGAATGACCAAACCCCAGAGGTTTGTGGAACATTGGGGTATCTCCTTGCCTGTCCCTCTGGCCGCTACTTCATGTTATCAAGTATTTGAGGGGCAGTGTAATCCCTGGAGTGGATGACACTTAGACATAACATCCCACCGTTCTCCCTACACCTGCAAATCTGCTCCCTGGATCAAATGATGGTGACAGTATTTTTACCAGTTAGTAATATGTACATCTGTCCATCCAAGCATTCATAAATACAATGTGTAACCAAAGTTCCCTCTATCTTTGTGCCCTCACCCTCCTTGGAACCCTTGCCCTCACTTTACATGGCCTCTGTGCCTGTTGGAGAGGTGTGGATGCTGGCCACCTGCAAAGAGATCGTGGACCAGTTTGGCAAAGCCAGTTCTCAAGGACAATGGGCATAAGGGTCACCTAACGGTTAATGAGTTAGAAATACATTTATCTTGAAACTGTATTTTAGTAGTTAGTTTGTGTTAGGAGAACAATACATCTACATTGTATCTCTATCTATTTGTCCTTAGATTGATCTGATGCTCTGTATGTTAATCCCGTCTATTGTGTAACTAATTAGGTTTCTGTGTCTTCTCTAGGAATTCAACTCCCCCCTCATTTAGACAATGTGTTCGCATGATTGTGTCATGTTACCTCCCCCTCTCTGTTGCCCATATAACTGTACCCATTTTCCATTAAAGCATATATTCATTTCCCCTGCATTAAGCTGTGTCTGGTGTTTGGGGAGAGGTATGTAGAAATATACAGCACTCTCTCAAGTTCTGGCTGAGGGTTGTGAGAAAGAAAACTGCTGCAAATCAGCTTGGCTTGACGCTGTAACAGGTTCGGGTCTGGTCCACAAATGGGAGACCAGTAAACCCCAGTTGCTGTTACACAATGAAATTCTCCATATATTACATATTTCCTGTGACCTTAGGAATGTTAAATCCTCTGAAAGTCGTGTCTTTGCTGGTGGCACGAGGGACTCCCAATGGCACGATATCAGCGAACCTCTGGATTTCGTGGATCACGCCATCCGTGTACGGCATCTTACTCCGGTCCTCCACTGATGGAATGCGATCTTGGCCAATTACGTTGTCGATTTCTTGGTGAATCTTTTCTAAATCAAGCATAGCGAGCGCACAGTGATAAAAAAAAAATATGTTCTGTTTTACTTGTGTCGTCTTTGAAAATGTACGTCACTAGTAACAGTTAATAATATAATCTCCTACAAGTGCCCTGGGTGTCCCTAAATGGCATGAGGTCAATTATCTATTGATGTCATGGAAGTAACAATATTGGGAAATTATCCAAGAAAGAAATTACAATCAAAACTGCCGCGGCCTACTTCTTGGACACTCTGTCACACCGTGTCCACACCAGCTCTACCCACAACACATGGCCAGTCCTTCTGTACTCGTCTCCTGAGGCAGCCATGGTCCTGGCTCTTGGCGCATGCCACTGATCCTCTCCTTGGTGCCAGCTGGAGAGCGATGATGCCAATAGCGTTGGCACCTGGCTCTTTCAGTGGCCAGACTGGCTGCAGTGCTCACCCATCCCTGGAGATCAAAGATGGAGCTGGGCTGGAAACATGACTATGACTTGATGTTATTTGCGGATTGTCTTGGCGTGCTTCTGGAGGATCAGCTGCATGCTCCTAAGGTTTCTGTGAGCCTACCCAGGACATGTCCACCTCTACCCTGCTATATATACTGACAGACACCGGCTACTTAATACCCTTTATTAAACGAATACAATGTAGACAAACAATGGTTAAAACACATACACGTTGAAAGATTGAAACCTCCTTGAGAGATGAAAAGATCCACCCCCCAATGGGGAATGGCCCAGTCAGCAGTAAATTGCTATAATATAAGCCTATAGTATGAGTGTGTAGTAGCTAATGGGTGTAAAAACCCCATAATTGGATAGGTCAATGCCATGCAGTGCCATGGGTTGAACCTAAAAGGAGCCTCAGTAATTTAATTAAAAAATAAATAATAATTACCAACGACTTTGTAACATATATTGGTGATACCAATCTAAGCCCGGATTAGATTGGTATCACCAATATATGTTACAAAGTCGTTGGTAATTATTATTTATTTTTTATTTTTTGGTTACACCATACTACCTAGTCCCTAGCGTAAGCACCTTGCCCTCTCTAATTTTATCCTATGTAGTAGCACAATTCATTTATTACTGAGGCTCCTTTTAGGTTCAAACCTACTATTGTGATTAGTATTACCCATGGCACTGCATGGCATTGACCTATCCAATTATGGGCTTTTACACCCTTGTGATCTGCCCATTAGCTACTACACACTCATACTATAGGCTCATATTATAGCAATTTACTGCTGACTGGGCCATTCCCCATTGGGGGGTTAGTATTTTCATCTCTCAAGGAGGTTTCAATCTTTCAACGTGTATGTGTTTTAACCATTGTTTGTCTACATTGTATTCGTTTAATAAAGGTTATTAGGTAGCCGGTGTCTACCACACTTCTTCTTTTTTTCAATATATTCTAGGGTTATGCCCATATTGACACAGGCTTCAGGTTATTACCCCGGTGTTTGAGATCCTTTTCTTTGTTAATATATATACTGACAGACATGCAGTCTCTCACTTCGGAGTTGTGTACCTATTTGAGGTCTGCCTTATTGAAGCTTACCTGTAACCCATTCAGTGCACCAGTCCTATTGGCTTGCTCCTTCACTCAAGAACTTTTGCTGTCTGCCATTCTTTCTGATTTTCCCTAATGTAACGCGCTATTGGATTCACCTCTATGACCCTAAACTCTGGTTTCTATCATTCCGGCCCTCTACACTACCCGGTGTGACAAAAACATTGTTAAGATTGTAATATTTCCATAGTGGTTTAGACCATTGAGTGATTTCATTTGTTCATTAAGTGTAATAATATTAATCAGTGATGATACCTTGTATCTCAGGATGTTTGAGCATAATCAGGAATCCATATCTCAGAGTCAGGCTCGACGTCTCGGTGCCGGCAAAGAATAAATCTATGACTGTTCCCCGTAAATTCTCATAGTGGAATTCTGTGTTGGGTTTGGTTCTCTCCTAGGAAGATTCGTAAAGTTCTAGTTAAGCCCCTGTCCACTGAGTAATTAAGTCCTAGATACTAGAAGAATAGGACGGTAATGGATCCTACCTCCACCATCTTGATCAGGAAACTGTCTATGAAATCCCGAGGACAGATGGGATCCAGAGACTCTTGGTGGGATTTGATCTGGTCCTTCACAAAGTCTATGAAGTTGTAAAATAATGGAATAATCTTCTGGTGGGGGCCAGGGATCCATTTCATCACATGAGGGTATAAATTCGTCAGCTGAAATGAATCACTAGTGGTTGAGTTGCAGCAGATACCAGTCTGACAGTGTACACAAGATGACTGTCCACAGATATTGATGAAAGCAATATTTCTTAACTCTTTATTAAAAATTTGAATCAAAACATTGTAATGTATCAGGGCGGAACACTCACCTGGCCAAGGGTTGAGTTAAATAGTTTGGTAAGATCTCTAACATACGACATAAGCCTCTGAAAGTCCTTGTCCTCATACTCGTATCTTTCACCAAACACAACCGACACGATCACATTCGCCACGGCCTGTCCAAGCAGAGTTATGGGATCGAAAGGGGCCCCTTTGACAAGAAAGACAGAGATTTAAATCAGACCTTGTGGGAATCATCATGAATAAAATACATTGAGTGACCTGGTAACACATTCTGAACTCAATGTCCGGGAAGAAACAAAATCTTGAAGCCGCGAGACTCAAAAAGTTAATTATGTTGCAGACGATTCTCCTTTCCGATATTTTATCTCTAAATCTTGATGTTAACGGTTTTACAAAACCGAATCCTTAGAGATCATCAATCATCAATCATCATCATCATCATCATCATCATCATCCCATCAGACTCTAGATCTGCAAATTCTACTTAATTAAATCAATAATTCAATCAAAGTAGAATTTGAATAAAATAAAACCAGACAAATCCTGTGAAATGGAAAGTAGATTCAGAAATAAGATGCTCACCATGAATGGGGGCGCAGGTGCTCCTTAACATCTTGGGAATGAAGGTCACATGGTAACATTTCATTAAAGGTTATTATTTTTATAGACACTGTGCAGCATTCTTCATTACTACGTGATCAGACATGGTGGCTGTAGCCATTTGTAAATATTGGATTTTATCTAAAAGTTGAGTTTTCCACCCATGCATGAGTTTACTTCATCACACAAGGAGATTGATTGCTGGAATCTATAACATTTATATTTTTTTTAACCACTTTATGGTCATGTGACTTTTGGGAGGAGCTTGTCTGCAATTGTGATTAAATCCTGAGTATTAGTCGACGTTTCAACCAAGTTGATCTTTTTGGCGCCAACTTGGCACCTGTGAATTTTGCCTTTAGTATACGAATTACAACACGCGCTGACTGATTCTCTGAAAACAAACCTGCACTGACCTTTCATGTTCTTGAAGGTTTCAGTAAGACACCGTGCTTCCTCCTGGATCCTCTCCTCGATGCTCCTCTTCCCCATTCCAAAATCTCTCAAGGTCATGAGAGAGAACCGACGCATCGTTTTCCACCGTTCTCCGTTGCTCATGATGAATCCTGAAAGCATCCAACACCAATCAAGTGCAACCTTAGGGCAGAGCTGCTTGTATGGGGGGGGGGGGGTTAATATTAATATTAATTAATATTAAAGGAGTTATTGAAAGAGCACCGAAATTTCACCAACATTATAGTGCCATTTCATTCGGCGCACTTCAGTGAGCTCAATTCGCCAACCCTGTGGTAAATTCAGCATATTCACCACAGGGTCTCCGAAGTGTGCTGAATCTACTCAACGAATACTGTCGATAAACCCTCTGACCGCATCTGATAAACCGGCGAATCGATATGATAAACTGCAGAACGCCGCAGAAATATCTCCGAATCGATCCGATAAACCACCGAATGCAGCCGAAAAATCGCCAAACAGTTCGCCAAACGCCGTATGAAAAAGCTGCCCAGCCGCCGAACAGGGGAAAAAAAATTGGAATCAAAAATTTTGCTGAAAAAAATCCCCAAAAATGCCTTAAATTAATAAAAAAAATATTAATAAAAATAATTTTTTGTTGCAAACAAAAAGAATAAACGATTGAGTGAAAAATTTATAAAAACAGGGACTTTTGTTACATTGAAACCTATGGGATTCGCCTTTTTATACCTGTTGAACGAAACCACTGAAAATCATGGCTGCTCATGGCTGCACAGAAGTACATCTTAGCACATGGTCACCCTGGTTGCTCCGGGAATCATGGCACGTCAGTTCTGCCATTATCTCTAGTTAAAGCCCAGACTCCGGTAGGCCTCTCCTGCATATAATAGTGACTATAAGACCTACCCTTCCACCCCTTTTTCCCTTTTTTCTTCTTTTTTGTCCTCTCTCACTCCTCCAAGCTATGTATGGAACTGGGTATATTAATATGTAGATGTTTTCACTAACTTTTGTTAATTATTATTTCTTGTTTGCATTTTTTCTAAAAGTGAATAAACATTTATATTTAAAAACAAAGATAAAAAAAATAATTAATAAGAAATACTTTTTTGTTGCGAACGAAAAGAAAAAACGATTGAGTAAAAAATTAATAAACATTAATAAAAACAGGAAACCTGTTGAAACCTATGGGATTCGCCTTTTTAAACCCATCAAACGAAATTTTGCCAACTATTCGGGGCTGTTTGGCGTTCTCTGAATAGATTAACCATTACTTCTCTATAGGGAATTTCACTGCTGCCGAATTGCCGAATATTTTGCATTTGGCGAATTACCAGCTTTTTGAAAAGCTAAATGGCCATGAAATGTCACCGTACGGGGAAATTCTGTGGCCAATTTGACTCTCTTTGATTGACCCCTTGTTTGTTATTGAAGAGGTTTGAGCACTTTTTAACAAACATATTACTTTTCCTCAAGCATTAAATTCGGGAGTCATACCGGAGTGATTGACCGTCTGCAACGGAATGCGCTTCTTTTCTCCTGCCTCATCAGACACATCTTATATCATCAGTAGGGATGAGCTGTTCGGTTCGATCAGTTCGGAGTTCGACTCGAACATTGGCAGTTCGAAAGTCTGCGAACTTCGAACTTTTTGGCGTGTACGGTACGAGTTTGAAAAAAAATAAAAATTTAAAAAAGTATAAAAAATGCTTAGAAAATACTAAAAAATCTATAAATAAAAAGACTCTTTACTGTAGAATATTATAAGCAATGGTTTATTAGATATTGAATTAATAAAACTACCTAATGTCTAGGTGCAAAGATTCTCACCTCTAAATGACCTGTGCTCTCAAACGGCGTAAACAACAGGTGTTTAATTAGTGTTTGGAAATAACATGTGCTTCTAATTAGTCTGGTCTCATGAATTTGATACATATTTGATACATTGCCTGCAGACTGGGTGTGGCCTGCACATGTATGAACAAACACTGTGCTTTTTCTGAATTCTAAGAAGTGTTCATTTCTACTATATGATCCTCTGATATGCTGTTTAACCCCTTAAGGACCAGGGCTCTGTAAAGCCAATCATTAATGATGTAGATGTTATGTCAAATGTCATAAGGACTTAATAAAATCTTTATCACACTCCTTAGATTTAAACGTAATATTCCAGTATTTGTATGTCATGTACCTCTCCCGAAGGGCCTATGTGAGCATACAATTATTATTGTGTTAGAAATGTCTATCATAAAGCGTACAAGCTGAGTCCCTAGAGTCTCTGACTATCCATTGTCATGTATACCTTGCTTTAATACATATAATACATTCCCTCATCTAACAGGATAGTAGCCAGACCCTGTGCATTTTAACCCCTTATGGGTGGCTAGGTGTCGTGTGTGGGTCTCTGATGGCGATGTTTCTATACATCCTACAAATCCGCCACTTGACGGGCAGGTTAGGCATGATATTTGAAGGAATTTTTTGTGTTTTTTTTTTTAACCCTTATTTTATGGAAAACTCACTGTTCCTTTAAAACGTCTTTTTTTAAACGTTTTGTCCTTGTTTCCTGTCCCCCAGGGCACTACCCGGACCCCCATACACCTTTTATGGCAAATATCTTGCATATATGCCCTCTTGGAGGGCACTCTAAAAATCGAACTTTTGAGTCACATTGACTTGCATTGAGTTCGGTTCGAGTTCGAACTCAAACTTTTGAAATTGTTCGAGTTCGAATGCGAACCGAACACGGGGGTGTTCGGCTCATCCCTAATCATCAGTATTTAGTATTTTCACATTTCTTACCGTAACCTTTGAACAGATTAGTTACCAGATCGGTGCTCATTCTGTCAATAAACGTGTCGCTGTGATCTACCAGGGCTTCCTTCACCGCATCGTACCCGATTAATATGATGACGGGTTTATTGGCCAGGTGAATCAGAAACACGTTCCCGTACTTCTTGCTCAGCTTCAAAGAGAGAAACATAGAGGGGTTAACATGATTAACTCCAAGCTGTGTTTGCACGGTGCATCCTGAGAAATGACAAGGAATAAAAAAAATATTAAAAAGGGCCATATTATTTATATATATTTTTTATTTATTTATTTATTATTAACTAGGTGGAATGTCTGCCCAGAGAGCAGTCTATTGTTAAGTGAGATGTGCATGAATGTTTGCCGAAATAAAAGCAGCTCACATGGATATATATATTGCCCCCACCTCACATGGGTATATTTGACCCCAGCTCACATGGGTATATTTGCCCAGCTCACATGGGTATATTTGCCCCAAGCTCACATGGATATAATTGCCCCCAGCTCACATGGGTATATTTGCCCCCTGCACACATGAGTATAATTGTCCCCTGCGTACATGGGTATAATTGCCCCCAGCTCACATGGGTATAATTGTCCCCTGTGTACATGGGTATAATTGCCCCAAGCTCACGTGGGTATATTTGCCCCTGCTCACATGAGTATAATTGTCCCCTGCGTACATGGGTATAATTGCCCCCAGCTCACATGGGTATATTTGCCCCAGCTCACATGGGTATAATTGCCCAAAGCTCACATGGGAATATTTGCCCCAGCTCACATGGGTATAACTGCCCCAAGCTCACATGGGTATAATTGCCCCAAGCTCACATGGGTATAATTGTCCCAAGCTCACATGGGTATATTTTCCCCAGGTCACATGGGTATAATTGCACCAGCTCACATGGGTATATTTGCCGCCAGCTCACATGGGTATATTTGCCCCCGCTCACATGAGTATAATTGCCCCCTGTGTACATGGGTATAATTGCCCCAGCTCATATGGGTATATTTACCCCAGCTCACATGGGTATATTTGCCCCAGCTCACATGCGTATAATTGCCCCAGCTCACATGGGTATATTTGCCCCAGCTCACATTGGTATAATTGCCCAAAGCTTACATGGGAATATTTGCCCCAGCTCACATGGGTATAATTGCCCCAAGCTCACATGGGTATAATTGCCCCAAGCTCACATGGGTATAATTGCCCCCAGCTCACATGGGTATATTTTCCCCAGCTCACATGGGTATATTTGTCCCCAGCTCACATGGGAATAATTGCCCCAAGCTCACATGGGTATAATTGCCCCCAGCTCACATGGGTATATTTTCCCCTGCTCACATGGGTATAATTGCCCCCAGCTCACATGGGTATATTTGCCCCCAGCTCACATGGGTATAATTGCCCCAGCTCACATGCGTATAATTGCCTTAGCTCACATGGCTATATTTGCCCCAGCTCACATGGGTATAAGAAATGAGGGGGGGCATCATATGGTGGGATGCCCTGTGGGGTGGGTGATGGTGGGGCCCGGCACCCCAGGGTGCGTGCTCCGGGCAGGGTGTCCTTGTAATGGGGCTTGTCTGGGGGACCGGATGCACTCGCAGCAGACGGCGATAGGTTGCGCGCGCATCCTGGTGTACTGGATGTGCGCGCAGCTTATAGTCGTCTGCTGCGAGCGTATCCGGCTCTAAAGGATGCGCGCGCAGCCTCTACCCGGCTGTTGCGTGTGCATCCTGTTCTCCTGGATGCGCGCACGGCTGACAGGTAGAGGCTGCGCCGGCGCGTGCTGCGGCAGTTGCATGCGTGCGCAGCCAACCGTCGCTGGTTGCGCGCGCATGTGCAGTAGGCTTTTTTGGCGACAGACACGCCAATGCTTACTCTATTATGTTATAGATATTCCTATTCAGAAACAAGATCCCAACATTAAAGTGGGGAGCGATTGCCAAATACTGACCACACTTTTGTGAAAAACCCTAACTTTGTTCAAAATATATCATTGCTGAGTGTAAATGTCATGTCACATCAGGTAGATATATTTAAAAATGTCAAATAAAGTGTAACTTTCCTCTTATATAGAGACAGGACGCATTGATTTGCACCTCACATCAATTCTAAGAAACAATTTACTCTTTTGTTTCTTCGATCTATATAGAAAGAACCCAACATTGTTGCCATTATTTTAAGATTTATTTGACGTTTTACATGAAGTAATTATACCCGAAACTGATATCACTGGCGAATATACATCACATTTCTATCTAATGACGCCTGTTTTGCTGTTCTAAGGCTTATGGAAGAGGAGATGCTGGAGTCTAATGTCTACCCTCCTCTCGAGGCACTCACACATTTTCATATCCCAATTAGGGATGAGCTGTTCGGTTCGATCGGTTCGGAGTTCGCATCGAACATAGCCTGTTCGCATGTTCGCAAGCTACGAACATTTCCGCCTGTTCGCCGCGTGTTCGCCCAGAATGCACCACAATGGACCACAATGCACTTTCCACTGGCCCGAAGCTTGTAATTGGCTACAGCCTTGCACCTGACCACAGGTCTGGTGCAAGACAGGTTCAAGACTATGCCAATCACGGCTAAGAGTCCTGATTGGGCAAATTTTGCCCAATCATGGGCTCACAGAGCTAAGTCCCGCAGCACACTATATAAGGCTTCACACAGCGCTTCTGCACGTGTTTGAGAGGAGATTTGAGAGGAGATTGATCTTGTGTTAGTGTGTGTTCTCACTGCCAGTCTGCCACCAGCTACTGGGGGGTCTCATCTACTGGCGGGGTCTCATTTCTACCAAATATCCGGGAATTGTTGTAAACTTAGAGTTCTCACTCCCAGCAACTATTTTGGGGTCTCAGTAATTTCAAAAAAGATATTTGTGAATTGAGGTGATCTGAGGTAATCTGTGTCTTGTCACTGCCAGGCAGAATATTAGGGGCTCAGTAATTTCTACAAAATATTTGTGAATTGAGGTAATCAGAGGTAATCTGTGTCTTGTCACTGCCAGACAGAATTTTGGGGGCTCAGTAATTTCTACAAAATATTTGTGAATAGAGGTAATCAGAGGTAATCTGCCACGAAGAATTTTGGGGGCTCAGTAATTTCTACAAAATATTTGTGAATTGAGGTAATCTGAGGTAATCTGCCACGCAGAATTTTGGGGGCTCAGTAATTTTTACAAAATATTTGTGAATTGAGGTAATCTGAGGTAATCTGTGTCTTGTCACTGCCAGACAGAATTTTGGGGGCTCAGTAATTTCTACAAAATATTTGTGAATAGAGGTAATCAGAGGTAATCTGCCACGAAGAATTTTGGGGGCTCAGTAATTTCTACAAAATATTTGTGAATTGAGGTAATCTGAGGTAATCTGCCACGCAGAATTTTGGGGGCTCAGTAATTTTTACAAAATATTTGTGAATTGAGGTAATCTGAGGTAATCTGTGTCTTGTCACTGCCAGACAGAATTTTGGGGGCTCAGTAATTTCTACAAAATATTTGTGAATTGAGGTAATCAGAGGTAATCTGCCACGCAGAATATTAGGGGCTCTGTAATTTCTACAAAATATTTGTGAATTGAGGTAATCTGAGGTAATCTGCCACGCGGAATTTTGGGGGCTCAGTAATTTCTACAAAATATTTGTCAATTGAGGTAATCTGAAGTAATCTTTGTGTTCTCACTCCAAGCAACTATTTTGGGGCTCAGTAATTTCTACAAAATATTTGTGAATTGAGGTAATCAGAGGTAATCTGTGTCTTGTCACTGCCAGTCAGAATTTTGGGGGCTCAGTAATTTCTACAAAATATTTGTGAATTGAGGTAATCAGAGGTAATCTGCCACACAGAATTTTGGGGGTTCAGTAATTTCTACAAAATATTTGTGAATTGAGGTAATCTGAAGTAATCTTTGTGTTCTCACTCCCAGCAACTATTTTGGGGCTCAGTAATTTCTACAAAATATTTGTGAATTGAGGTAATCAGAGGTAATCTGTGTCTTGTCACTGCCAGCCAGAATTTTGGGGGCTCAATAATTTCTACAAAATATTTGTGAATTGAGGTAATCAGAGGTAATCTGTGTCTTGTCACTGCCAGCCAGAATTTTGGGGGCTCAGTAATTTCTTCAAAATATCTGTGAATTGAGGTAATCTGAGGTAATCTGTGTCTTGTCACTGCCAGACAGAATTTTGGGGGCTCAGTAATTTCTACAAAATATTTGTGAATTGAGGTAATCAGAGGTAATTTGCCACGCAGAATATTAGGGGCTCAGTAATTTCTACAAAATATTTGTCAATTGAGGTAATCTGAGGTAATCTGCCACGCGGAATTTTGGGGGCTCAGTAATTTCTACAAAATATTTGTCAATTGAGGTAATCTGAAGTAATCTTTGTGTTCTCACTCCAAGCAACTATTTTGGGGCTCAGTAATTTCTACAAAATATTTGTGAATTGAGGTAATCAGAGGTAATCTGTGTCTTGTCACTGCAGTCAGAATTTTGGGGGCTCAGTAATTTCTACAAAATATTTGTGAATGAGGTAATCAGAGGTAATCTGCCACACAGAATTTTGGGGGCTCAGTAATTTCTTCAAAATATTTGTGAATTGAGGTAATCTGAAGGTAATCTTTGTGTTCTCACTCCCAGCAACTATTTTGGGGCTCAGTAATTTCTACAAAATATCTGTGAATTGAGGTAATCTGAGGTAATCTGTGTCTTGTCACTGCAGTCAGAAATTTGGGGCCTCAGTAAATTCTACAAAATATTTGTGAATAAGAGGTAATCAGAGGTAATCTGCACGAAGAATTTTGGGGGCTCAGTAATTTCTACAAAATATTTGTGAATTGAGGAATCTGAGGTAATCTGCCACGCAGAATTTTGGGGCTCAGTAAATTTTTTACAAAATATTTGTGAATTGAGGTAATCTGAGGTAATCTGTGTCTTGTCACTCGCCAGACAGAATTTTGGGGGCTCAGTAATTTCTACAAAATATTTGTGAATTGAGGTAATCCAGAGGTAATCTGCTGCCACGCAGAATATTAGGGGCTCAGTAATTCTCTACAAAATATTTGTGAATTGAGGTAATCTAAGGTAATCTGCCACGCGGAATTTTGGGGGCTCAGTAATTTCTACAAAATAATTGTCAATTGAAGTAATCTGAAGTAATCTTTGTGTTCTCACTCCAAGCAACTATTTGGGGCTCAGTAATTTCTACAAAATATTTGTGAATTGAGGTAATCAGAGGTAATCTGTGTCTTGTCACTGCCAGTCAGAATTTTGGGGGCTCAGTAATTTCTACAAAATATTTGTGAATTGAGGTAATCAGAGGTAATCTGCCACACAGATTTTGGGGGTTCAGTAATTTCTACAAAATATTTGTGAATTGAGGTAATCTGAAGTAATCTTTGTGTTCTCACTCCCAGAACTAATTTTGGGGCTCAGTAATTTCTACAAAATATTTGGTGAATTGAGGTAATCAGAGGTAATCTGCCACAGCAGATTTTGGGGGTTCAGTAATTTCTACAAAATATTTGTGAATTGAGGTAATCTGAGTAATCTTTGTGTCTCACTCCCAGCAACTATTTTGGGGCTCAGTAATTTCTACAAAATATTTGTGAATTGAGGTAATCAGAGGTAATCTGCCACGTGGAATTTTGGGGGCTCAGTAATCTTCTACAAAATATTTGTGAATTGAGGTAATCAGAGGTAATCTGCCACACAGAATTTTGGAGGTTTAGTAATTTCTACAAAATATTTGTCAATTGAGGTAATCTGAAGTAATCTTTGTGTTCTCACTCCAAGCAACTATTTTGGGGCTCAGTAATTTCTACAAAATATTTGTGAATTGAGGTAATCAGAGGTAATCTGCCACACAGAATTTTGGGGCTCAGTAATTTCTACAAAATATTTGTGAATTGAGGTAATCTGAGGTAATCTGCCACGCGGAATTTTGGGGGCTCAGTAATTTCTACAAAATATTTGTCAATTGAGGTAATCTGAAGTAATCTTTGTGTTCTCACTCCAAGCAACTATTTTGGGGCTCAGTAATTTCTACAAAATATTTGTGAATTGAGGTAATCAGAGGTAATCTGTGTCTTGTCACTGCCAGTCAGAATTTTGGGGGCTCAGTAATTTCTACAAAATATTTGTGAATTGAGGTAATCAGAGGTGATCTGCCACACAGAATTTTGGGGGTTCAGTAATTTCTACAAAAATTTGTGAATTGAGGTAATCTGAAGTAATCTTTGTGTTCTCACTCCCAGCAACTATTTTGGGGCTCAGTAATTTCTACAAAAATATTTGTGAATTGAGGTAATCAGAGGTAATCTGTGTCTTGTCACTGCCAGTCAGAATTTTGGGGCTCAGTAATTTCTACAAAATATTTGTGAATTGAGGTAATCAGAGGTAATCTGCCACGTGGAATTTTGGGGGCTCAGTAATTTCTACAAAATATTTGTGAATTGAGGTAATCAGAGGTAATCTGCCACACAGAATTTTGGAGGTTTAGTAATTTCTACAAAATATTTGTCAATTGAGGTAATCTGAAGTAATCTTTGTGTTCTCACTCCAAGCAACTATTTTGGGGCTCAGTAATTTCTACAAAATATTTGTGAATTGAGGTAATCAAAGGTAATCTGCCACACAGAATTTTGGGGCTCAGTAATTTCTACAAAATATTTGTGAATTGAGGTAATCAGAGGTAATCTGCCACGCGGAATTTTGGGGGCTCAGTAATTTCTACAAAATATTGTGAATTGAGGTAATCTGAAGTAATCTTTGTGTTCTCACTCCAAGCAACTATTTTGGGGCTCAGTAATTTCTACAAAATATTTGTGAATTGAGGTAATCAGAGGTAATCTGCCACAAGAATTTTGGAGGTTTAGTAATTTCTACAAAATATTTGTGAATTGAGGTAATCAGAGGTAATCTGCCACGCAGAATTTTGGGGGTTCAGTAATTTCTACAAAATATTTGTGAATTAAGGTAATCTGAAGTAATCTTTGTGTTCTCACTCCCAGCAACTATTTTGGGGCTCAGTAATTTCTACAAAATATTTGTGAATTGAGGTAATCAGAGGTAATCTGTGTCTTGTCACTGCCAGGCAGAATTTTGGGTGCTCAATAATTTCTACAAAATATTTGTGAATTGAGGTAATCAGAGGTAATCTGTGTCTTGTCACTGCCAGTCAGAATTTTGGGGGCTCAGTAATTTCTACAAAATATTTGTGAATTGAGGTAATCTGAGGTAATCTGTGTCTTGTCACTGCCAGTCAGAATTTTGGGGGCTCAGTAATTTCTACAAAATATTTGTGAATTGAGGTAATCAGAGGTAATCTGCCACGCGGAATTTTGGGGCTCAGTAATTTCTACAAAATATTTGTGAATTGAGGTAATCTGAGGTAATCTGCCACGCAGAATTTTGGGGGCTCAGTAATTTCTACAAAATATTTGTGATTTGAGGTAATCAGAGGTAATCTGCCACGCAGAATATTGGGGGCTCAGTAATTTCTACAAAATATTTGTGAATTGAGGTAATCTGAGGTAATCTGCCACGCAGAATTTTGGGGGCTCAGTAATTTCTACAAAATATTTGTCAATTGAGGTAATCTGAAGTAATCTTTGTGTTCTCACTCCCAGCAACTATTTTGGGGCTCAGTAATTTCTACAAAATATTTGTGAATTGAGGTAATCAGAGGTAATCTACCACACAGAATTTTGGGGGTTTAGTAATTTCTACAAAATATTTGTGAATTGAGGTAATCTGAGGTAATCTGTGTCTTGTCACTGCCAGCCAGAATTTTGGGGGCTCAGTAATTTCTACAAAATATTTGTGAATTGAGGTAATCAGAGGTAATCTGCCACGCAGAATTTTGGGGGTTCAGTAATTTCTACAAAATATTTGTGAATTGAGGTAATCTGAAGTAATCTTTGTGTTCTCACTCCCAGCAACTATTTTGGGGCTCAGTAATTTCTACAAAATATTTGTGAATTGAGGTAATCAGAGGTAATCTGTGTCTTGTCACTGCCAGTCAGAATTTTGGGGGCTCAGTAATTTCTACAAAATATTTGTGAATTGAGGTAATCAGAGGTAATCTGCCACGTGGAATTTTGGGGGCTCAGTAATTTCTACAAAATATTTGTGAATTGAGGTAATCAGAGGTAATCTGCCACGCGGAATTTTGGAGGTTTAGTAATTTCTACAAAATATTTGTCAATTGAGGTAATCTGAAGTAATCTTTGTGTTCTCACTCCAAGCAACTATTTTGGGGCTCAGTAATTTCTACAAAATATTTGTGAATTGAGGTAATCAGAGGTAATCTGCCACGCGGAAGTTTGGGGGCTCAGTAATTTCTACAAAATATTTGTGAATTGAGGTAATCAGAGGTGATCTGCCACACAGAATTTTGGGGGCTCAGTAATTTCTACAAAATATTTGTCAATTGAGGTAATCTGAAGTAATCTTTGTGTTCTCACTCCCAGCAACTTTTTTGGGGCTCATTAATTTCTACAAAATATTTGTGAATTGAGGTAATCAGAGGTAATCTGTGGCTTGTCACTGCCAGTCAGAATTTTGGGGGCTCAGTAATTTCTACAAAATATTTGTGAATTGAGGTAATCTGAGGTAATCTGTGTCTTGTCACTGCCAGTCAGAATTTTGGGGGCTCAGTAATTTCTACAAAATATTTGTGAATTGAGGTAATCAGAGGTAATCTGCCACGCGGAATTTTGGGGGCTCAGTAATTTCTACAAAATATTTGTGAATTGAGGTAATCTGAGGTAATCTGCCACGCAGAATTTTGGGGCTCAGTAATTTCTACAAAATATTTTTGAATTGAGGTAATCTGAGGTAATCTGTGTCTTGTCACTGCCAGCCAGAATTTTGGGGGCTCAGTAATTTCTACAAAATATTTGTGATTTGAGGTAATCAGAGGTAATCTGCCACGCAGAATATTGGGGGCTCAGTAATTTCAACAAAATATTTGTGAATTGAGGTAATCTGAGGTAATCTGCCACGCAGAATTTTGGGGCTCAGTAATTTCTACAAAATATTTGTCAATTGAGGTAATCTGAAGTAATCTTTGTGTTCTCACTCCCAGCAACTATTTTGGGGCTCAGTAATTTCTACAAAATATTTGTCAATTGAGGTAATCAGAGGTAATCTACCACACAGAATTTTGGGGGTTTAGTAATTTCTACAAAATATTTGTGAATTGAGGTAATCTGAGGTAATCTGTGTCTTGTCACTGCCAGCCAGAATTTTGGGGCTCAGTAATTTCAACAAAATATTTGTGAATTGAGGTAGTCAGAGGTAATCTGCCACACAGAATTTTGGGGGCTCAGTAATGTCTACAAAATATTTGGGAATTGTTATAATCTGTGTGTTCTCACTGGCTGCCACCCATCAGGGGGTCTCTCTGATTTATAGGAGGTTTCTGAGACTTGTAATCTAAGTCTTGTCACTGCCAGCTATCAGGGGGTCCCACATACTTCTAGCAGATTTCTGCTAATTGTAATCTGTGTTTTGTCACTGTTGCCAGCTATCAGGGGGTCCTATCAGGGGGTCTCACTGACTTGTAGCAGATTTCTGCGAATTGTAATTTGTGTCTTGTCACTGCCACCCATCAGGGGGTCTCACTGATTTATAGGAGTTTTCTGAGACTTGTAATCTGTGTCTTCTCACTGCCAGCTATCAAGGGGTCCCACATACTTCTAGCAGATTGCTGCAAATTGTAATCTGTGTCTTGTCACTGTTGCCAGCTATCAGGGGGTCCTATCAGGGGGTCTCACTGATTTGTAGCAGATTTATGCGAATTATGATTTTTGTCTTGTCACTGCCACCCATCAGGTGGTCTCACTGACCTATGGGAGGTATCTGGGAATTGTAATCTGTGTCTTGTCACTGCCAGCTATCAGGGTGTCTCACTGAGTTATACCAGAGTTCTGGAAATCTTTAATCTTTATACCAGAGTTGAATCAGAGTTCTGTATATATTTAATCTATATATCACTTACCATGTCAGAAAGACCAAAAAGGACAGACAGACGCTCCCAGACACAGATAAGAGGGCAAGCAGCCTCTGTGTCGGCAGGCTGTGCCTCTGGTCGTGGTGGACGTGGTGCATCCTCTGCAGGGTCATGCTTGTCCTTTTTAACTGGTGCTGGCCGTCTTTAGCAGCAGCAACAAACAGAGGATTTGGTTGATTGGCTAACCAGGCCATCCTCATCCTCCGAGTCCTCTGCCAGCCAGGCTTGTAGTGCTTTACAGTCCACCTCAGCTGCCAAAACATCTAATGCAGCCTCCATGTCCACGTCCATGTCCATGGAGATAGGGGGTGATGATAATGATGATGAGGTCACTGACTCCACCTGGGTGCCTGATCGAACAGAGGAGTCAAGTGAGGAGGAGGAGGCACAACAAACACGAGGCACAACATCCTCTATGACCAACCGTAGCACTAGCCAGTCCAAGGCATCAGGTGTCAGAGCTGCTCAGGTGCAGAGTGCTGTTGTCTCAAAGCACATATCCAGGAACTCTGCTGTCTGGGAGTTCTTAGGAAATGTGCAGCAGACCCCACCATTGCTATTTGTAATCTATGTCAGATGAGGCTCAAGCGTGGGAAAGACACCGGACGCTTGGGTACCACGTGCTTGAGGCGAAATATGACCAACTGCCACACATCCCGTTGGCGCAAAACTTTGAGTAGGTCCTCCTCCTCCTCATCTGTGTCATGGAACTGACATAGCGCTCCCTGCGTCGAACCCCAAGACTTTTATTTCCATGGCGAAAACCCCAAAAGACATAGACTGTTGCTTTGGGGAAAACCTTATGTTCATTTATATTGGGTGGTTTTAAATGTATTGTTGTCAAGGAACCCCTTGCTCAGAGACTGTATTAACCCCTCGCTCCTCTGCTATTCCCATCAGTTATGCTATTTGTCTGTTAGTGTGTTAAAGTGGTGTTTTCTTCCCCCCTCCCCTATATCACCACATAATCAAAATGCCTTTAAGCCTGTCACTTATGCTCACTGTGTTATCCGACACCAGGGTTAGCCTGGGATTGAAAGCATGAGCTAGGTTTGAAACCCCAGCCAATCACCATCCAAGGAGCTAGAAGGGCAAACCAATCCCATTCCTGGAATGCACCTCATTGACTGTAATGGAGCCATCTGCAGAAGCTTTAAACGTCTGCGCCCCGAAAACCAACTGTTCCAGCTGGGTGATTTTTCAAATGTGGGGTGATCCTCATGCGAGCTACCATTGTGGTGATTTTCAGGAGGGAGCTCCATTGGGAACCCACTTTGCTGAGCCTTTCTTGACCCCAGGAGCTTAAGCAGCCCTGACCATGCGTCATCCAAGGGGGATATCTACTATATGCTGCCATTCGTGCCCCTACCCCAAGATCTGGGCGCTTTTTGGACTGTGACACCCTAGGGACCCGAGCTATCCAACGGTACCCCTGGAGCGCCGCTGCTCCTCTGGATTCCCCCTGAAACAAGGACCTGTGCTCTGTATGACTGCTGGTACAGTTAATTATAAGGCACCACCATGTACGTAGCGCTGTACAATGGGAAAGACAGGATAACCAATATACATGCAAGTTAAACACATAGAACAGTACCAGAAAAGTCCCTGCTCAAGAGCTTGCACTCTGAGAGGACCTGATGGGGAACTGCTGAATGATGGTGCCGTAATGTCTGGGGGGCGGGAATGTTAACTGTTGGTATCTGATTGTAAACCAAATAAAAGCAGGCCATGTGGATCCTGTGATGAACATACAGCCTGCCTGGTGTCTCAGCTACGCTACAGCTATAATCACTCTCAGAAGGCACAGAGCAGCATTCTGGAAATGCAAAGAGGCTCCAAGGCAGGAATTCAGAGCAAGCGGGTCTGGAGCAAGCTGCTCGAGGCACTGAGTTCCGAGCAGCTCAGAGGCCGAGCTGATCCTGGTAAGGGGGTGTCTGGAGAGCCAGGACAGATGGGAAGAGACGGCGTCCCGTCACATGATGCTACAGTAATGGATGTACCAGCTCCTTCCTCACAATGTAACAGCATCCCATCAGCTGAAGATTTACACAGTCAGATTACGTTGCCCCAGCTTCTGCAGCGTAAGAAAAAATATAGTCTCAACCATCCCCAAGCACAATGTCTAAATGCCAGCTTAGCAAAATTACTCGCATTGCAGCTGCTGCCTTTCCAGCTGGTGGACTCTGCTCCCTTCCGTGAATTTGCTGAATGTGCTGTACCACAGTGGCATGTTCCAAAACCCCATTACTTTTCATGGAAGCACATGGAAGACAATGTTATCGAGTCATTGGGAAAGGCAGTCAGCAGCAAGGTGCATGTGACTTTAGACATGTGGTCCAGCAAGCATGGACAGGATCGTTACATTTCCTTCACGGCACACTGGGTAACTCTGATTGCAGCTGGGAGAGATCCAAGATGGGGCTCTGTGCTGGAGCTAGTTCATCCACCACGCCTCCAGAAAGCTGCTTGTATGAGGTCTGTCTTCTCCACCACCACCTCTCCCTCTTTCTCCTCCTCCTTCTGTGTCTCTGGCGAAGTGGCAGTTTAACCGACGCCTGACAGGGGCTACGCAATGACTCAAGGAAAAAGATGTTATACTGTGCTTGAGCTGGTTTGTTTAGGGGACAGGAGCCACACCGGGCCAGAAATTCTGTCAGCTCTGCAGGGGCAGGTGCAGAGATGGTTAACACCACGCCAGCTTGAGCTGGGAATGATTGTCTGTGATAATGGCAGCAACCTTCTCTCCGCCCTAAGCAAGGGTAAATTGACGCATGTACCATGCCTAGCACACATCCTAAATCTAGTGGTACAGCGTTTCCTAACCAAGTACCCAGGGCTGGTAGAGCTTCTCAGCCAGGCCAGAAAAGTCTGCAGCAACTTCAGACGGTCATTCCCAGCAAGCGTTCGCCTGGCAGAAATTCAAAGAGAATTCCACCTTTCCACAAACCGTCTGATCTGTGACATGGCCACCAGGTGTAACTCGACATTAGCAATGCTGCAGCGTCTGCACAAGCAGCAGAGAGCCATCAACGAGTACCTGTGTGAGTATGGCACAAGGACAGGTTCAGGTCAACTTGGTTTCCCCCCCTAGCAGTGGCTGATGATCAAGGATCCATGCACTGTACTGTCACCATTGAGGAGGCAACGAGGATGGTGAGCAGGGACAGTGCATGCATCAGTGACACAATTCCTTTAGTGTTCCTGCTGGAGCACACTCTGCAGGGAATTATAGATGTGGCTCTAGAGGCAGAGCAGCGGGAGGAAGAGGAGGCCTTCCCTAGTTCTGAAGGCCCCAGTCTTTCCGCAGACAGCATTCCAGCAGGTCCTCCTCAGGTAAGACAGGAGGAGGATGATGATGAGGAGGAGGAATATTTAAGTAGTGGGAGCATTGAAGGTAGGAATTCCTCAAGGGAGAGTTTTGTGTGCCCAGAAACACAAGGACTAGTACGTGACTGGGAGGAGGAAGTGCACGATGGGGTCATCCTCCTCATTGACCAGGAAGACTCGGAAGCTAATGCCACCTCCAACCTACGCTGCATGGGCTCCCTTATTATGCAAAGCCTGCTAAAGGACCCCAGGATTTGTGCTATCAAGGAGAGGGATCTTTACTGGTTGGCAACCCTTCTTTATTATTATTATTCTTTATTTATAAAGCACCAGCATATTCCGCAGCGCTGTACAATAGGCACAGTATAGACAGGGTTACAATACATTGAACAACATTTGACAAACAGTACAGGAGGAGATGAGGGCCCTATTCCCGTAGGAACTCACAATCTAGGAGGGTTGGGGTTGGTTTCCCCCCGCAGTGGCTGATGATCCACGATACAAGGGTAAAGTTGCAGAGCTCAACCTGCCCGCACAGAGGGAGCACAGGATGAAAAAACTTGAAGACGCTCTAAAGTGACACTTGTGTAACACCTTTCCAGGCACTGGTAGGATAACCAAGTGATGACACAGGTGCTTCTGAGGCTGCAGATGATCAGAGGAATAGTGGTGAAGGCCGGGGCTGCTTGACTGATGCCTTTTTAAATTTCTTTAGTCCACGATACCCAGGGACATCAAATGTAGGTACCCATTGACAGGGTCTTCACCATATGGTGCAGGACTACCTAGGGGCAAGGGCAGACCTGGATACCTCTCCAGCAGATGATCCACTGGCTTACTGGGTGTTGAGATTGGATCACTGGCCAGAACTTAGCCAATATGCTATGCAGCTACTAGGTTGCCCTTCATCTAGCGTGCTTTCTGAAAGGACGTTCAGTGCCGCTGGAGGTTTTGTCACAGACAAAAGAATGCGTCTGTCCACCGACTCTGTAGACCGGCTGACATTTATAAAAATGAATTAGTCCTGGATCAGCAGCTATCAATCCCCTGATGCTGACGTAACGGAATAGATCGGGGATGTCTTCTGCATTCACAAAATCTCCAGCACTGACCTCTTCCACAATACCACAAAGGGGTTACGGTGTGAAGGCACTTTCTGCCATGAAAGGCACAATATTTGGCTGCACTGACGCCTGTGCCAGATTTATATCTTTTTAATTTTTTGAACTGCAGGGTCCAACCCTGCACTCTTCCACAATACCACAGAGGGGTTACTGTATGATGGTATTTGCTGGCCTGGCACCAAAGGCACAATATCTGGGTGCACTGACGCCTTTACCAGATTCATTTATTTTTTAATATAGGACCGCATGGTCCACCCCTGCACTCTGCCACAATACCACAGAGGGGTTACTGTATGAATGCACTTGCTGGCCTGGCACCAAAGGCACAATATCTGGGTGCACTGACGCCTTTAGCAGATTCATATCTTTTTTATATAGGACCGCATGGTCCACCCCTGCACTCTTCCACAAGCGGTAAAAATGAGCTGAGCACACAGCAGTGAAATGCAGGGTTAGTTAAGGGGTTAAACAGCATATCAGAGGAAGATTTAGTAGAGAAATGAACACTTCTAAGAAGCACAGGTGTTGTTTGATACATCTGGAGACACCACACCCTCATTCTACATACAATGTATCAAATTCATTAGACCAGACTAAAAACACCTGTTGTTTACGCCGTTTGAGAACACAGGTCATTTAGAGGTGAGAATCTTTGCACGTAGACATTATTTGTTAATTCAATATCTAATAAACCAATGCTTATAATATTCTGCAGTAAAGAGTCTCTTTATTTCTAGATTTTTTAGTATTTTCTAAGCATTTTTATACTTTTTTCAAAAAAAAATTGCGAACTCGAACCGAACACGCCAAAATGTTCGAAGTTCGCGAACTTGTGAACGGCCAAAGTTCGAATCGAACTCCGAACTGATCGAACTGAACAGCTCATCCCTATTCATAAACAACTGCTTGGGGTGGCAGCCTGTATGAAAAGACAAGTTTAGTGATTTTTTGGCTAAATTATGGTGAAACTTATGCAGGCTTTGGATGAAAGTAACAATAGGTGCTTTAAAATTTGGCCTTTAGTGTCGACAACAGTGCCGTCACAACGTAACCCCTCTGTGGTATTGTGGGTTGGACAGGGTTGGACCATGCGGTCCTATATTAAAAAGATATGAATCTGGTAAAGGCGTCAGTGCACTCAAATATTGTGCCTTTGGTGGCAGCAAGTGCCCTCACACCGTAACCCTTTTGTGGTATTGTGGAAGAGTGCAGGGTTGGACCCTGCGGTCCAATATTAAAATGATATGAATCTGGTAATATAGGCGTCAGTGGCAGTGCACCAAAATATTACTGCGCTATAGTGTATGGCAGGATGGAAGCGCACCAGCAGTAACAAGCAGCGGAATATACTAGACAGGGGCACAGAGCGAGAGTAGTTGTTATAACAAAACCAGCTCAACAACGTTTAGGCACTAGTACTGCACTACTGTATATGGTGAGAATTGGTGCACACCAGTCCCGGTGCTCTGCGTCATCACGCCGCGCCCTGCCCCCTGATCACTCACAGCTGCGTCGGGTGCCGCCAGAGCTCCTGGCGGCACCATGCATCTGGGGCCCCCCTATCGCCACCCGGGGGCCCTGGATGTCACAATATTACAATCCAAATGCAAACGGGTTAAGTAATCAAATTTGTAAGAAGAATAATTAATGCAGCATATGAATCCTCACACTGCCGGGCAGCACCTTAAGGCCCGGTTCACACCTAAGCATTTTACAACGAGTGCCTGCACGCTGTAAAAAGGCATAAACAGGGATATACCATTATTTGCTATGGGACCCGTTCATACCTGGGTGTTTTACAGCGCGCAGGAATGCGCTGTAAAATGTCCTACGCCCAAAGAAGTACAGGAGCTTCTTTGGGGCGTATTGCAGTGCTTTCACTCTGCAGTCTATGGCCGTGAACGCGCTGCAATGTGCGTTCGCATGTTTTTTACGTTTGCGCGATATGCGCGTTAAAAAACACAAGTGTGAACCCAGCCTTAGAGTATAATTAATGCAGCATATGATTCCTCACACTGCCGGGCAGCACCTCTACAGTTTCTGGATCCAGGAATCAGGTGAGTATTAGAAAGAAAAAAAAGTTTTATTTTATTTTGCTGTGGACATTTAAAAAATGTCCTCGGATTTTTTTTTTAAAAAAATGTGTCGCCTAACCTTAGCCTGGTGGTCAGTGGGGGCTCCCTGGATCCTGGTTGGGCGGAAGGGGGTCTGCCGTGGCTCCCTCCCTGGAGTCCCTGCGCCACCTCTCTGCCACATGCACCCTGCAACCTGGATCCTGGTTGGGCGGAAGGGGGTCTGCCGTGGCTCCCTCCCTGGAGTCCCTGCGCCACCTCTCTGCCACTTGCACCCTGCAACCTGGATCCTGGTTGGGTGGAAGGGGGTCTGCCGTGGCTCCCCCCTGGAGTCCCTGCGCTACCTCTCTGCCACATGCACCCGGCTGGCCAGCCTGCACAGTCGCAGCTTTGTAATCTTGTGGCCGCATGCTCCTCAAGTCAAGGTTTCCTTGGGAGGGAGGCTCGGCGGGCTGCCCTCTACAGTGCCTGATTAGAGGGCCGTGTCTGCCTGATGTTTTAGCAAGAATGTTTAATCCCATAGGCTTCAATGTTAAAAATATTCCCGTTTTAATTCAATATCTAATAAACCATTGCTTATAATATTCTGCAGTAAAGAGTCTCTTTATTTTTAGATTTTTTTAGGATTTTTTAAGCATTTTTTAAAAAAAAATCAATTTTTTTTTTCGAACTTTTGGTGACCACCCCAAAAAGTTCGAACTTCGCTAACTTTCGAACTGCCAAAGTTCGAATCGAACTCCGAACCGATCGACTCATCCCTAATCTTGAGCAAGAAGTGACGGCAGAATAAACAAGCGAGGAAAGAGCCCAGGGAGCTCAGACTCCTCCTTGTTATTATTGCTGTGGTTTCACATATTTACAATGAATAACTGTTTTTAAAGTGAAAAACAATGTCATTAATGTTACGTAAACACAAATGATTGCATGGTTTGTTACATAACTATCAAACCCTATTCCAATAAAACCTAAGCAAATCATTTAGAGATTAAGCTTTAAAATGTAAAATACCGGACCTTTCAGAAACTAAAGTAAGAGTCACCTCATATATTTACTGGATATTTATTATTATATCTTAATTCTGAGTCTCATATCTTTACTGGATATTTATTATTATATATTAATTCTGTGTCTCATATATTTACTGGATATTTATTATTATATATTAATTCTGCGTCTCATATATTTACTGGATATTTATTATTATATATTAATTCTGCGTCTCATATCTTTACTGGATATTTATTATTATATTTTAATTCTTCTTGTCATATCTTTACTGGATATTTATTATTATATTTTAATTCTGCGTGTCATATCATTACTGGATATTTATGATTATATTTTAATTCTTCTTGTCATATCTTTACTGGATATTTATGATTATATTTTAATTCAGCGTGTCATATCGTTACTGGACATTTATTATTATATTTTAATTCTGCGTGTCATATCTTTACTGTATATTTATTATTATTTTTTAATTCTGCGTGTCAGATCGTTACTGGATATTTATTATTATATTTTAATTCAGCGTGTCATATCGTTACTGTATATTTATTATTATATTTTAATTCTGCGTGTCATATCTTTACTGTATATTTATTATTATTTTTTAATTCTGCGTGTCATATCGTTACTGGATATTTATTATTATTTTTTAATTCTGCGTGTCATATCACTACTTGATATTTATTATTATATTTTAATTCTGCATCTCATATCTTTACTGGATATTTATTACTATATTTTAATTCTGCGTGTCGTATCTTTACTGGATATTTATTATTATATTTTAATTCTGCATGTCATATCTTTACTGGATATTTATTACTATATTTTAATTCTGCGTGTCATATCTTTACTGGATATTTATTACTATATTTTAATTCTGCGTGTTGTATCTTTACTGGATATTTATTATTATATTTTAATTCTGCATCTCATATCTTTACTGGATATTTATTACTATATTTTAATTCTGCGTGTCGTATCTTTACTGGATATTTATTATTATATTTTAAATCTGCATGTCATATCTTTACTGGATATTTATTATTATATCTTAATTCTGCGTGTCATATCTTTACTGGATATTTATTATTATATTTTAATTCTGCGTGTCATATCTTTACTGGATATTTATTATTATATTTTAATTCTGCGTGTCATATCTTTACTGGATATTTATTATTATATTTTAATTCTGCGTGTCATTCCTTTACTGGATATTTATTAATATATTTTAATTCTGCGTCTCATATATTTACTGAATAAATGAAAAGGGACGCACACCAGGACTTAGGCAAAAGATCATAAAATTGATGTTTTATTCAAAAACATTAAAAAGATGCCAAGTGCATCAGACCGACGTTTCGGCCCTCACAGGGGCCTTTATCAAGGTAATGGGCACAGGGTGGGTAACACTTATTTATAAGGAATGTATACAACATTAATGAGTCACTCATTAAGTCAACAAGTGACTCATTAATGTTTTATACATTCCTATAATATGTGTTACCCACCCTGTGCCCATCACCTTGATAAAGGCCCCTGTGAGGGCCGAAACGTCGGTCTGATGCACTTGGCATCTTTTTAATGTTTTTGAATAAAACATCATTTTTATGATCTTTTGCCTAAGTCCTGGTGTGCGTCCCTTTTCATTTATTCTATATATTGCTTATTGGACTTTGCACCCAAGCAACTGTGAGTATATTTATGGTCATAGCTGGTTGCCTCAGTTCTATTCCTATATTTACTGGATATTTATTAATATATTTTAATTCTGCGTGTCATATCATTACTGGATATTTAATATTATATATTAATTCTTCATCTCATATATTTACTGGATATTTATTATTATATTTTAATTCAGCGTGTCATATCTTTACTGGATATTTATTATTATATTTTAATTCTGCATCTCATATATTTACTGGATATTTATTATTATATTTTAGTTCTGCGTGTCATACCTTTGCTGGATATTTATTATTATATTTTAATTCTGCGTGTCATATCATTACTGGATATTTATTATTATATTTTAATTCTGCGTGTCATATCATTACTGGATATTTATTATTATATTTTAATTCTGCATCTCATATATTTACTGGATATTTATTATTATATTTTAATTCTGCGTGTCATATCGTTACTGGATATTTATTATTATATTTTAATTCTGCATCTCATATATTTACTGGATATTTATTATTATATTTTAATTCTGCATCTCATATATTTACTGGATATTTATTAATATATTTTAATTCTGCATCTCATATATTTTGGATATTTATTTTATATTTTATTTCTGTGTGTCATACCTTTGCTGGATATTTATTATTATATTTTAGCGATTCCTGTTCCTGTTGTCTTGTAGTCATTATGATTCTGTTTTACATTTGACAGTTAAATCATGGGTGTCCCCATAAAATAAACAATGCAACAGTTTTTAGGCAGCAGCTTCTTACCTCCACAAGGGATTGGGGTAACTCGGAGGTGCTGATCTGTAGGAGGTTCCCCAGCAGGGGCAGAGGAGTGGGTCCAGGTGGGAGGTTTCCATGGTTCTTGCTGTCCCTCCATACGAACAGGTAAAGAAGGAGACTGATGCAGAACACCAGGAGAATCGTCCCTGTAAGGCCCAGGTCCATGCTGATGGTGGGTGGCTGCAATGTGTTTTGGACTTCGTCCTTGCTAAGCTACACTGAAAATCTAACCAGAACTAATCAGCTGTAATGCAACAACAGAAGCTGCACCCTGTGAGTCCAAGATTGGTTGGTGGCGCGCAACGTCGTCTGTCTACAGACTTTGTCCTTGTTCGGTTACACTGAAATACTAACCTGAAAGACCGGACTCTAAACAGTGACCTGGCTCTTCTGCCTCTGCTAAGTCAGTAAACAGGGACACAGGGCTGAACTTCTCTTTATGAAAAAATGCCTGAACGTGATCCTCAGCACCGCCCTTCTGGCACAGCGCCAGGTATATTCTGCTGCCTGTGAGATTAAATACACTGCACTTTGTGCAAAAGAATCACCTGCCGCCTTCAAATGTGCTCCGGAACGAATTAACGCAGCTCGATGAGACCTTATTCCGGCTCCTTTAATACATTAGAATCTCTGTCCTTCCTGCTACACCAAAACTAAACTTCACTTCCTTAATTACAACTGCTGAGCTATGATCCCAGGCACCTCGTCAGCCAATTTTATGGACCTCCCATTCTGTACCAGTAGGTGCCTACATGAGCAGATTTTCAATTAGGCAAAGTAGGCAGGCACCTTAAGGCGCTCACCACCACAGGGGGCCTTGTTCAGTAATACTGTAAAATAATACTAATAATTTATATTTTTAATGTTTTACAGAGAAAGCCGCCCTTTCACCCATTGTGGACACCTCCCTCTGTAAAAATAATAATAAAAATAATAATTGAAAAAAATATGGAAAAAAGATTAAACATTTGTGAGGCTCTCTTTTTAGTTGGACCCCCTGTGTTGGCCAATTTTCTCTGTAAAAATAGAAGAAAAAAACAAAACTTCTTTAAAAATTGTAAAAAAAATGTTTTTTAACAATAAAATACATTTTTACACTTTTTTGTTTTAAATATTTTCTCTATAAAACTAAAATAAAAATTGCAGGATAATAAAATTATTTTAAAAAAATGTAAAGTTATGGTATCTTTACTTTATTTTTTAGGGGGGTGGAAAGGGGGCTCCCGATTTCTATGCCTACAGACTCCATGAGACGTAAAGTTGATCCTAAATGCCTGAGTCAATGCTCGGGATTTGTTTTGGAATCCCATCCCATTAGATGACTGATTTATGACATAAGTTAAAGGGTTGACTGTAGTGTCTTGAATAAATTGTGCAATAAATCATCATATTTAATTATTATGAATTAATTGTTATACCAAAGAGGGAACACTAGGGGCAGTGTGAGGCTTTTTGCCCTGTGTGGCTAGCTGTAACATCATTAAGCCAGCCTACTCTAGAGTGGTTACCTCATATGGTGACTCTCACTGGGAATAAAGGCCAATACATTGTCGGTTGGAGGCATGTCTCTCTGGTGGGTTCAACCTTCTCTTCATTCAGCCAGGAGTTCCAGGAAGGGATCATCCCTTTGGTGCTTTGGCTTGGACCTGAGAGCATGTCTGTGCCATGTGTTGTGCATATCTGGATCGGTAAATGACTGTTGCTCTTGCTGATCCCTTTGTATATCACTTACCTATGCTAAATCTTTGAATTATTGCATTGTCCAGGGTTTAGTTTAACAATGTTTTAATGCTTTATCTTTCCATTTAACCATTTATTTCTATTTACTTTTGAAATAAATTAATTTATACCCATCACTGTGTGTGTGTTGTCACTCGCTACTCTACCTCTCACGCTATCGGCTGGTATACCTTTTAAAAATATTTTTTCACAACAACATGGAAAATCAGATGATATATCTACAATGTATAAAATATTTTATTGCATAAAACTTTTATTTTTTTACTAAAAACTTTGATTTATATCCTAAGACTCATAAAGGAATAACTCCACAAATTATCAACCAAAAAAGCAACAGAGGAACCAGAAAATCACTAAGAAAAAAGAGGAGAGAAAGAATATAACGATATGCATCAAATCAAAAACAGATGTGTTTATCAAAGTTATCCTGTTAACATTCTGCATGTTTGTTGTGATCCTTTTATCATTCTGTGTGTTTGTTGTGATCCTGTTAACATTCTGCGTGTTTGTTGTGATCCTGTTAACATTCTGCGTGTTTGTTGTGATCCTTTTATCATTCTGTGTGTTTGTTGTGATCCTGTTAACATTCTGCGTGTTTGTTGTCATCCTGTTAACATTCTGCGTGCTTCCTAGTGATTGTGTAATAATACTTTTTCTAAATATATTAAAGAACTGTTTTATTATTATTATTATTATTATTATTCTTCTTTATTTATAAAGCGCCAGCATATTCCGCAGCGCTGTACAATAAGCAAAGTATAGACAGGGTTACAATACATTGAACAACATTTGACAAACAGTACAGGAGGAGATGAGGCCCTATTCCCGTAGGAACTCACAATCTGGGAGGGTTGGGGTTGGAAACAGGAGGAGAGGACTGTAAGGTGAGAGTGATTGATGGTTGCGTCAGTGAGTTGGGTGGTAGGCTTCCCTAAATAGGAATGTTTTCAGGGAGCGTTTGAAGGAAGAGAAGTTAGGGGAAAGTCTGACAGTACGAGGGAGAGCGTTCCAGAGAGTGGGGGCTGCGCGTGAGAAATCCTGCAGTCTATAATGGGAAGAGGTGATGCGGGGAGAAGCTAGGCGCAGGTTACTGTTTGACCTTAGGGAGCGGGCTGGGGTGTATTTGGTGATTAGTGAGGACAGGTAGTGGGGAGCTGAGTTAGTGAGGGTTTTGTAGGTAAGGATAAGGATTTTGAACTTAATTCTGCAGTGGATGGGGAGCCAGTGAAGGGACTCGCAGAGGGGAGCGGCAGAGACAGAGCGGCGGGTGAGGTGAATTAGCCTGGCGGAGGCGTTCAGGATGGATTGTAGGGGGGAGAGGTGGGACAGAGGGAGGCCAGATAAGAGATTATTGCAATAGTCGAGTCGGGAGATTACCAGGGCGTGTATGAGTTGTTTTGTGGTGACAGCGGTAAGAAATGGCCGAATTCTGTAAATATTACGCAGTTGGTATCGGCAGGAGGAAAGAGACTTGATGTGGGGGATGAAGGAAAGAGCGGAGTCAAGTGTAACTCCAAGGCAGCGAACTTGGTTTGATGGGGAGATAGTGATACCCTCCACCGTGATAGAGAAGTCAGGAGGTGGGGAGGCATTGGAGGGAGGAATAAGTAGGAGTTCAGTCTTTGACATGTTGATCTTTAGGTGGTGGGAGGCCATCCAGGAGGAGATGCCAGATAAACAGTCACTGACTTTTGAAAGGACAGGGGGAGAGAGATCAGGGGTAGAGAGGTAGATCTGAGTGTCATCAGCGTAGAGGTGGTAATTAAAACCAAAGCTGTTGATGATTTTGCCCAGGGAGGAGGTGTAGATGGAAAAGAGCAGAGGACCAAGGACAGAGCCTTGAGGTACACCAACAGACAGAGGCAATGAGGAGGAGGAGTTACCAGCAAAGGACACACAGAAGGACCTGTTGGATAAATAGGAGTCAACCCAAGCAAGTGCAGTGTCACCGAGACCCAGAGAGTTGACGGTCTGTAGAAGGAGGGGGTGGTCAACAGTGTCAAAAGCAGCCGAGAGGTCAAGCAGGATGAGAATAGAATAGTGGCCGTGTTTTTTAGCAGTTGGAGGTCGTTGGTGACTTTGGTGAGGGCAGTTTCAGTTGAGTGTAGGGGACGGAAGCCAGATTGCAGGGGGTCAAGTAGGGAATTGGAGGACAGGAAGAGGGAGAGGCGGTTGAAGACTAGTTTTTCTAAGAGCTTTGATGTGAAGGGAAGCAGGGATACAGGGCGGTAGTTGGATGGAGAGTTGGGATCTAGGGATGGTTTCTTTAGTAAAGGGGTAACTAGCGCGTGTTTGAAGGCGGATGGAAAGGAGCCAGTGGAGAGAGATAGGTTGAAGATGTGTGTGAGAGCAGGGGTGACGGAGGAGGAGAGGGGAGGAATTAGATGTGAGGGAATGGGGTCGAGCGGGCACGTGGTGAGATGTGAGAAGGACAATAAGGAATTGACTTCCTCAGTGGCTGGGAGGAAGCGGCAGAGGGTGGCAGAGGGGACCTGTGGGAGTGGAGGTGGCAGATAACTATCTTGTGTTGGGATGTTGCTTCTGATAGTTAGAGTTTTACTGAGGAAGTAGTCTGCCAGGTCTTGAGCGCTGAAGGCAGCTGTGGGGGGAGGTGCAGGTGGGTAGAGGAGGGTGTTGAAGGTGGACCAGAGCCATTTAGGGTTGGAGGACAGCGTAGATATAAGAGATGAGAAGAAGGATTGTTTGGCCAAGTGGAGGGCAGAGGTGTATGACCGGAGAATAAACTTGAAGTGAACAAAATCAGCTTCAGAGCGGGATTCCCTCCAGGCACGCTCTGCGGTGCGGGAGCATCTTTGCAGGTAGCAAGTCTGGAGGGTGTGCCAGGGCTGAAGCTGGCGGCGTGGGGCCTTACAGAATCGAAGAGGAGCAAGAGTGTCTAGAGCAGAGATAAGCGTAGTGTTGTAGTGATTAGTGGCAGCATCAGGGCAGGTGAAGGATGAGGTATGAGGGAGGTGGTGAAGTAAGTTGGAGAATTGATGGGGGTCCACAGCATGTAGATTTCTGCGAGTGTGTGTGTGGGGTGGGGGAGCAGGGTGTTTAGGAAGTCCAGATAGGTTGAAAGAGAGAAGGTGGTGGTCAGAGATGGGGAAAGGGCGACATTTGAACTCAGAAATGGAGCAGAGGTTGAAAAAGACATGGTCAATAGCGTGACCATCGCGGTGGGTAGGGAGGAGGGAGGATTGTGTGAGTCCAAGGGAGGACGTGAGTGAAAGAAGTTTGGAGGCAGCAGGGGCGGAAGGATCGTCAATGGGAATGTTGAAGTCCCCGAGAATTAAGCATGGAAGATTAGAAGACAGGAAGTGAGAAAGCCAGGTAGCAAAGTGGTCAAAGAACTGGGTGGTTGGTTACCGGTGGTCAGTAGATGACTGCCACCCTGAGAGCCAGGGGAGAGAACAGGCGGATGCAGTGTGTCTCGAAGGAGGAGAAGGAGAGGGATGGGGGTGGAGGGAGATGCTAGTAGGTACAGGTGGGAGAGAGCAGGAGTCCGACCCCGCCACCATTTCTCTCACCCGGTCTGGGGGTATGGCTCAAGTGTAGACCGCCATGTGAGGGAGCAGCAACGGAGGCCGTGTCAGAGGGAGTTAGCCAGGTTTCAGTTAAAGCTAGGAGGTTGAAGGAGTTTGAAAGGAAGAGGTCATGGACGGCTGTGAGTTTGTTGCACACAGAGCGAGCGTTCCAGAGGGCGCAGGAGAAAGAGGACAGGCGCTGAGGGATTATGGGAATGAGGTTGCTGGGCTTGGAGGGAGGTGATTTATGTGCAATGGAGATAGGATGAGAGGGAAGTATTGGATGTGTTGTGGGGCCAGGGTTAGGGGATATGTCACCTGAATAGAGTAACAGCAGGAGGGTGAGAAAGAGAAGGTGGGAATGGGATTTGTGGGAGTGATTGGCAGCACGAGAGTTAGAGGGAGACCATGTTCTGAGGAAACAAAGGAGCTCATGCGAGGCCATCATGTGGGACGAGAGGAGGGAGGGAGAGATGCAGATAGTGTAGGGGTCGGTGGTAGAGGGGCAGGAGTTCCATTTAAGGAGAAAGGTAGAAGTAAAGAGTAGAAGCGTGAGAGAAAGCATGATATATAGACGTGAGTTTACCAGAGTAGAAAGTGGGCCTTGCAGTTCCTTCCTCCAGTCCCGCAACTCCAGGAATCAACTCTGGATGTCCACTTAAGAATGCCACTTGCAAATGACAATTAGAGCCTGGCTCAATGGAGCCTGAGTTAGTGTTTATATAGGGCGGGCTGATTGCATTCAGGCAGTTAGGAAGGTAAACACCTGAAGCTGGATGGGCTGTGTCAATAGTGCAGGAGATTCACATGCTAATTAGCAAAGCACATGGTGGTGAAAAAAAAAAAATAATATAAATGAAAAAATAGAAAATACCAATATGCAGGCGATCAGATGATCAGATGAGATGTGGGTGTCTGAATAATGGGTGATAATGTCCTACCAATATGCAGGCGATCAGATGATCAGATGAGATGTGGGTGTCTGAATAATGGGTGATAATGTCCTACCTGTGGAGAGAGGAGAGACACAGGACTTAGGGATCGTTATGGCGTAGGGGATCTTGGATAAAAGTCCAGGAATCAACTCTGGATGTCCACTTAAGAATGCCACTTGCAAATGACACTTAGAGCCTACTATAATTCCCTACAAACGCCCCTGGGTATCCCTAAATGGCATGAAATTAAATTATCTGTTGACCTCATGGAAAGTAACAATATTGGAAAATTACCTAAAAAGTTAAGAAAAATACAATTTTGAATAGACATGTGCAATTCGGTTCAGACTGTTTTGGAAAGCTGCGCAAAAATGTGGTTTATTTTGGTGTATTCCCAGCCAGGTAATTTTTTTGCTGCTGTCCCTTTCCGTGTTTTCTTTTTCATTCCCAAAGTGGAAAGGTTTTTGGTGTGGGTATAAATATAAACCCACCAACCTGTTTCATAGCTGAGAAGCAGCGGGAGGACATGCAGTTGCTGGTGAGGGATGTTTGGTTTCATTAGGTTAGGACCCACATTAAGAGGTTGCCGTGATGTGGCAAGTGGACTTAACATTTTAATGGCCATTATAGTAAACTAAAACCTCCTGTTTTGTTTCACATGGAACCATAGGGGTAAGCACAAATGACAACCCTTTTTCTTTGTTTTGGAAATCGTCTGAAATATTGGTTATTCGTCATTTTGGATCAATCAGAATTCCTGAATCCCGATGTCTCATCTAGATCAGTTTCCATTTAAAAAAAATCCAAATCAATCTGATTTTTTTCGTTTACAATTGACCAGTTCAAGTATAATTAGAGAAATTAGGATTTAATTGAAATTGTAGAAAAATAGAAAATGAAACATTAATGCTAACCCTAGCCTTAACCCTAAAGATATGGCTCACATAAACTGTACCCTTAACTTCAGCTCTAACCTAGCCCTATCCCTAACCCAAATAATGTGCCACACAAATACTCTAACCCTAACCTCAGCTCTAATCTAACCCATAACCAAGCAATAATCCTAATCACATAACATAGAGAAACAGTAATCATAAACTCAGCCCTTAAACATAATCAAATGACACACTGAAACTGTAACCCTAGCACTAATCCTAATCATTTGACACACAGAAACTGTAACCTTGATCACAGCTCTAAACTAGCTTTACTCTTAACCATACCTTAAACCAAATCATATGATGCACAGAAATGGTAACCATAACCCTAGCCCTAACCCTAATGATATACCACACAGAAATTTTCACACTTGGATTAACCTTATCTCTAGCCCTAGCCCTGCCCCGAACCATTTATATGGTTTTAAAAATAAGAAATCATTGAATATTTCGGATGTTTCTGATATTCCAAATCAGCTGAATCCGACTTTTTTCAGAATCCGATATTTTTGGATTCGGTAATAATCTGAACCTAAACCAGAAAATGTTTTCTGCTGTTCACATGCCTAGTGATGATACCTTGTATCTCAGGATGTTTGAGAAGAATCAGGAAGGCGTATCTCAGAGTCAGGCTTGTGGTATCTGTGCCGGCAAAGAATAAATCCATGATGCAACCCAATAAGTTCTCATTGTTTAATTCGGTCTTGGGATTGTTTCTCTCCTGGAAAGATTCATAAAGTTATAGTGAAGTCCCTGTCCATTGAGTAATTAAATTATGGACGCTAGCAGAGCAGGACAATGGCGATTTGTTTAGTGGATCCATCTTACCTCCGCCATCTTTATCAGGAAGCAGTCTATGAAATCCCGGGGACAGTTCTCATCCAGAGACTCTCGGTGGGTTTTGACCTGGTCTATCATAAAATCTTTTACCTTGTAAAATAATGTGTAAATCTTCTGGTGGGGGCCGGGGATCCATCTCATCACATGAGGATAAAAATTCGCCAGCTAAAACAGAATACAGGTGGTTGAGTTGAAGCAGATCCTGGTCTCAGGCAGTGTGAGGACAAACAGGAAGACTTTCCACTGACATTCAGGGACATAACACGGATATTAATGAAAACCTTTTTTTAAATTGTTATTAAATCGGAAGCTTTATGGGTAATCATGTATCGGCATGGAGCACTCACCTGGCCAGAGGTCGTATTTACTTGTGTAATGATTTCTCTAAAATACAATAAAAGCCTCTGGAAGTCCTTGTCCTCATAGTCGTATCTTTCACCAAACACAACTGACGAGATCACATTCGCCACAGCCTGTCGTAGCAGAGTTACGGGATCGAAAGGGCCCCTGTGACAAGATAGACAGAAATCAAAAAACAGACTTTTGGGAATCATTGAGCATAAAAACTATAAAGTGACCTTATAACACATTCTGAACTCAACGTCCAGGAAGAAACGAAATCTGGAAGCCGCGAGACTCAAAAATGTATTTCCGAACATAGTTTTGCTGCAGATTATGCTCCTCTCTTATACTTTTTCCAGGAGTCTTCAATGATCCTTATTTTACAAAAATCAATAAAGATTTTCCATAAGACTCTAGAATTTTAGAAATTATGTAGAAACTCTAACTTCTAATTAATCAATAATTTCATTAGAACCCCAATAAACCTGGCGCGTGTGATAACCTTGTGAAATGAAAATGTGATTAAGAAAATAAGATGATCAATATGAATAGGGGGGTAATTACTCATTAAAGTCTTGGGAATCAAGGTAGCATTTCATAAAAGGTTAACAAGATTTTTATTGTTTATAATGTTTTTATTGATTTTTATATAGACACAATGCAATATTCTTCTCTGTGGTCAAACATGGAGTTTAAGCCGGATGTAATGTTTGTATTTTATCTAAAAGTTGTGTTTTCCTCCCATATGTGTTTTGTATGTAAGTTATTAACCATGGAGGATAAATACATGTGTTACCTTGACCAAACATGAAGAAAAACCGCCATGTTTACAATATTTAATTTTTACACATGATATGATTTTATGGTCATGTGACCTTTCAGGAGGAGCTTGGCTGTAATTGTGATTAAATTCTGAGCGTTAGTTGACGATTCAGTCGTTTCGCTCTTGTTGGCACCAGTTAGACCCTTTGTAAATGGTGCCCACTTAATTACACCACGCTCTGACTGATGCTCTGAAAATAAACCTCCACTGACCTCTCTTGCTCCCGAAGACTTCTGAAAGACACCAAGCTTCCTCCTGGATCCTCTCTTCGATGCCCCTCTTCCCCATTCCGAAATTTCTCAGGGTCATGATAGAGAATCGACGCAGCGTCTTCCACCGCTCTCCATTGCTCTCAAGGATTCCTGAAAACAACAAGCACCAATCAAATGCAACATTAAAGAAAAACTGTTTATATGTGGGGGATCTTCCCACCACCTTGCAGCAACCTTATTACTCTTATTACTTATTTCTCTCTAGAATTAAATTCTATACACTCATACCAGAGTGGTGGACTGTATAATGGATGATGCACTTTCTTTTTTCTGCCTCATTAAAATGTTTTGACCCCAGACACATCTTATATCATCCAGACTTAAGGGGTTATTCAGAGAGAGCCGATCCGGCCCAGAAAATGCCACCAAACAGTGACTTTCCCAGTAGGGTGCCATTTCAGGGCCATGTGGGCGACATTTCGTTACTCTCTGAATAACCCCTTAGTGAAGATTTTCTTGTCTCTTACCATAATCTTTGAAGAAATAATCAAACATATCCATGTTTCCTCTGTCAGTAAAAGTGTCGCTGTGATCCACAAGTGCTTCTTTCACCGCGTCGTACCCGATCAATATTGAGATGCGCTTATTGGCCAGCTGAATCATAAACACTTTTCCATATTCTTGCTCATCTTCAAAGAGAAAAACATGTCAGGGTTAATATTATTAAACATTAGTTGTATTTGTATGGAGCATCCTGGGAAACAGGAGCTAAAACCACGCATTCCAAACAAATACCGTATTTTTCGCTCCATAAGACGCACCTGACCATAAGACACACCTAGTTTTTAGAGGAGGAAAACAGGAAAAAAAATATTCTGAATCAAATAGTGTAATAATGGATAATGCTCACGCTCCTCTCATGGATATTGCCCCCGCTCCACTCATGGATATACTGCCCCAGCTCCTCTCATGGATATACTGCCCCAGCTGCTCTCATGGATATTGCCCCAGCTCCTCTCATGGTTATACTGCCCCAGCTCCTCTCATGGTTATACTGCCCCAGCTCCTCTCATGGATTTGCCCCAGCTCCTCTCATGGATATACCCCCAGCTCATGGCTATGCCCCCAGCTCATGGATATGCCCCAGCTCATGGATATGCCCCAGCACATGGATATACTGCCCCAGCTCATGGATATGCCCCAGCTCATGGATAATGCCCCAGCTCATGGATATGGCCCAGCTCATGGATATGCCCCAGCTCATGGATAATGCCCAGCTCATGGATACTGCCCCAGCTCATGGATATGCCCCCAGCTCATGGATATGCCCCAGCTCATGGATAATGCCCCAGCTCATGGATATGCCCCAGCTCATGGATAATGCCCCAGCACAAGGATACTGCCCCAGCTCATGGGTACTGCCCCAGCTCATGGATATGCCCCAGCTCATGGATAATGCCCCAGCTCATGGATATGCCCCAGCACATGGATACTGCCCCAGCTCATGGATACTGCCCTCAGCTCATGGATATGCCCCAGCTCATGGATAATGCCCTAGCACATGGATATGCCCCAGCTCACACATGGATATGCCCCAGCTCATGGATAATGCCCCAGCACATGGATATGCCACAGCTCATGAATATGCCCCAGCAGCTCATGGATATGCCCCCCAGCTTATGGATATGCCCCAGCTCATGGATAATGCCCCAGCTCATGGATATGCCCCAGCACATGGATAATGCCCTAGCACATGGATATGCCCCAGCTCACACATGGATATGCCCCAGCTCACACATGGATATGCCCCAGCTCATGGATTTGCCCCAGCTCATGGATTTGCCCCAGCTCATGGATATGCCCCAGCTCATGGATATGCCCCAGCTCATGGGTTTGCACCAGCACATGGATAATGCCCCAGCTCATGGATTTGCCCCAGCTCATGGATATGCCCCAGCAGCTCATGGATATGCCCCCCAGCTTATGGATATGCCCCAGCTCATGGATATGCCCCAGCAGCTCATGGATAATGTCCCCAGCTCACCTTCTGCCGCCGCGTGTTCGGCTTCCTCTGAGCGTCCGGCGGCATGGAGCTTGGGCACTCGCCTGGGGGAGCCACGTGACCAGCCGCGATCTCGCGAGAACCCAGCTGGTCACGTGGTTCCCCCATGCGAGCGCCGAAGCTCCATAGTTTCGGACGCTCGCAGGGAGCGAACACTGCACCGCGCAGTATTCGCTCCATAAGATGCACCCACTTTTCCCCCCACTTTTTGGGGGGAGAAAAATGCGTCTTATGGAGTGAAAAATACGGTACATTAGTTGGGGAAGAGAATAACTTTACACAATTTTGTCCAAAACATTTTAAAAAGACAGAGAGATTTAATCATTATCTGCTTCTGACTGGTCCAGTAAGATGACCAAGCATGCAAAATTGCTCCGTATCTGGCTATACGTAAAAGAAAGCAGATAAGATTTGTATCTAGAATTGGTTGAGGACGTATGGGTTACGTCCACTGTGATCCAGAGTGAATGTTAATGTGAATTTCCCAGGTGTCCTCCTCACGTAAAAGGTTAAATATATTAGGGATGTGCGTTTCGGGTTTCGGAATTTCGGAATTTTCACGAAATTTCCCGATTCGTGTCTTCGGATTCAGCCGAATTTCCGAATCGGATCAGACCCGAAAACCGACAGATCCGAAAAGTTTTCCGAGCCGAAACGAAAAATTTTCGGATTTTTCGAATAGACTTGAAATGTGTCAAATCGAAATTTAT
>RXON01000640.1:0-23088 GCA_009667805.1 Leptobrachium leishanense
CAGATAACTACAGATCCGCTGGGCTGAGGGCTCCAAAATGGCCGCTTGGCTCAGGCTGCAGGAACAGGCCTCAATCTCCAAGGTCCCCCAAACTGCGCCGGGTAAGCAGTAAAAATGATCAGTCTAAGGTGAGCAGGGTAGTCAACTCGGTCCCGAGACACCTCGGCTCTGTTACTGGTGGGGAATCGCAAAAATCCACAGAGAATGGCTCCGTATATCAGAGAGCGGTCCAAAGTGTGACTTCTCCCGCCGGCTGTCAGCTCCGCCCCCCCCAATAATCACACTTTTAATCCTGTCCCCTACATCTAATGCTTGCCTCAAAACCTAACCCTAAAGTTAATCCCACCCCTGATCCTCACCCTGTCACTAATCCTAACCTCTACCCCTAAAGTTAAAATTGAATCTCATCTCTTACCTCTAATTCCCTCCGAATCCTCACTGAAATCCCTTTCTCTGATTGGGTACCTTTTACAAGTGCTTGCCAGTGGGTGGCAGTGACCACCCAAGAAGTACCAGCATTTGGTAATGGTGACCCCTCGATGGCAATTAGGGGGCTTGGAATTAGGTAAGCAGAGGCCCGGAAGGGTGCCCACATGTCTGTGGATTCCCTCTTTTGCAAGATTTGTGCATTCTATACTCCCCACTCTCCCGACAATGGCATTTTTCTGATGCCTATTCCTGTGAGACCCATTTTTAGCGAAGATAGAACACGGCACTTGCTGGGACCCGATTGGACCCGATGGGTCTAGCAGGATAAAGTAAAGGCTTCCCTACCGTGAAAATTCAAAATAGCCCTCCAACTGACACCACAAAACAACTTATCCACGCTCTTGTAATCTTCTGACTTGACTATTGTAATAATCTTCTCGCCCCCTACAATCAAATCTGAACACCTCCACCAGGCTCATCCACCTCACCTGCCGCTCTGTCTCTGCCTATCTTTGTGAAAAGATGCATCCTGATGGACCATCCCAAGGTCCCCAATGTCTAGCATTAAAGTTACAAAAGGTGAAATGTTCTCATTGTATCCAGTGGTCAAGTAAGATTACCGTATTTTTCGCTCCATAAGACGCACTTTTTTCCCCCCAAAAAGTGGGGGGGAAAGTGGGTGCGTCTTATGGAGCGAATATGGCCCAGCAGCTCGTGGATGTGCCTCCGCTCACCTGCCGCCGCCGCGTTCGTCTCCCTCTGAGCATGCGTCTGGTGGCAGGAAGCTTGGGCACTCGCCTGGGGGAGCCACGTGACCGCGGAGATCGCGGTCACGTGGCTCCCCAGGCGAGTGCCCAAGCTTCCTGCCGCCGGACGCATGCTCAGAGGGAGACGAACGCGGCGGCGGCAGGTGAGCGGAGGCACATCCACGAGCTGCTGGGCCATATCCATATGTGAGCTGGGGCATTATCAATGTGTGAGCTGATGGGGCAAATCCATGCTGGCTGGGGCAAATCAATGTGTGAGCTGGCTGGGGCAAATCCATGTGTGAGCTGGCTGGGGCAAATCCATGTGTGAGCTGGCTGGGGCAAATCCATGTGTGAGCTGGCTGGGGCAAATCCATATGTGAGCTGATGGGGCAAATCCATGTGTGAGCTGATGGGGCAAATCCATGTGTGAGCTGATGGGGCAAATCCATGTGTGAGCTGATGGGGCAAATCCATGTGTGAGCTGATGGGGCAAATCCATGTGTGAGCTGATGGGGCAAATCCATGTGTGACCTGATGGGGCAAATCCATGTGTGAGCTGATGGGGCAAATCCATGTGTGAGCTGGCTGGGGCAAATCCATGTGAGAGCTGGCTGGGGCAAATCCATGTGTGAGCTGATGGGGCAAATCCATGTGAGAGCTGGCTGGGGCAAATCCATGTGTGAGCTGATGGGGCAAATCCATGTGTGAGCTGGCTGGGGCAAATCCATGTGAGAGCTGGCTGGGGCAAATCCATGTGTGAGCTGGCTGGGGCAAATCCATGTGTGAGCTGGCTGGGGCAAATCCATGTGTGAGCTGATGGGGCAAATCCATGTGTGAGCTGGCTGGGGCAAATCCATGTGTGAGCTGGCTGGGGCAAATCCATGTGTGAGCTGGGGCAAATCCATGAGCTGATGGGGCAGATCCATGTGTGAGCTGGCTGGGGCAAATCCATGTGTGAGCTGGGGCAAATCCATGTGTGAGCTAAGGCATATCCACGTGTGAGCTAAGGCATATCCACGAGCTGGGGCAGTATATCCATTATTACACTATTTCATTCAGAATATTTATTTTCCGGTTTTCCTCCTCTAAAAACTAGGTGCGTCTTATGGTCAGGTGCGTCTTATGGAGCGAAAAATACGGTATGTTGGAAACAGTCACTTCTAACAGTTATTATTTATATTTTCTTTCTAACCATTATATACAATGTACAAACACTAATTACTCCCCAAAATACAAGTGTATACATGTGAGGACAGTGAAGGGAAATTGTACAGACAACACATAGCAAATAACATATATATAGATATACAAAACACCAAAAAAGAGCACTCCATATCAATGCAACCCCCTGTGGTTTGTTTTATATATATATATATATATATCCGAAATTGCATTCTAAACATAATCTAATGCACAGCGAAGATGAAATTAAAACAAAATCTTTATAATGAAGAGGACCAGGATGGAGGTGGTTGTTTCTGGCTGTGGGACTGGCCGATGCAACCTTGTCCCACTGTCTGTTGAAAAAAATTGTGGTATGTATACACAGTTCTGATGTGTTCAAAATTGTATTAGGTGTGTTCATTTTCTCGCTCTAATCTTCCAAATAACTGGCACCTCCTCTCTCTTCCTCAATCCACTAACCTCTGCTCCTCAGGCCTATCATCTAGCAGTTTTTGTGTTCACATTTCTGCTAAGTCTATAGCAAGAAAAATGTTACACCAGCGATGAACAGGATAAAGTAATAGTATCTTCCTATAAGCATTTGTCCAACTCGGTTAATGCCGATGTGGTGATTTCATTGACGGTTTGTGTCCTAATTGCAAGATATTCCTAAAAAGGGCCATTTGCTAATGAAATAGGTCACAGAGGGGCCAGGAAATGCACAGAACTGAAAAGATGGTGGCCCTCATGTCCTGGAGCTGAGGTTGGTTTACAATCATAATGACATTAACCCTTTAAGGACAGAAGCAATTTTACAAGTTTGGAACACTTTTGAACACTTCTAAAAGTAGAGTTTTAACTATTCGCTGTTCAACCATAATTTACCTCTTACATATTAAGTGTACCCACCCTTATTATATATCATTTTGTTCAGGAGAAATAGAGCTTTCATTTACCATCAAAGATTTATATATAAAATATATTTTATTCCGAAAAAAATCTAAAACCTATGAGACAATAGGAAATTTTGCTAATTTCAATGTTCTGCGTTGTATTTTCAGTGTGAATGACATCGTACGCTTAGAATTTACTGAAATAAAATACATATATTTGTGTTCAGCAATGCCTCACGAGTTCAACGGTACCCCCATGTAGAGGTTTTATGGTCAGGGTTATTCAAAAAGATCCGAATGACTGCCGAAAGGTAACCGAACGCTGAAAATCAGCGTTCGGTTACCTTTCTTGGCCATTCGGCTATCCAGAGAGCAGGCAGTTCACCAAATGTTGGCGAATTGCCTGCATATACGGTGCCTAATCGGTGCTTGTTCGAGGGCAGTGAAATCCCCATAGCTTGGTCTATTCAGAGAACAAAAACCAGCAGTGAAAAGTTGCCAAACTGCCCTGCCATTCAGTTGCTTCATACGACAGGTTTATTCAGGCGAATCCCATAGGCTTCAATGTTAAAAATATTCCTGTTTTAATTCAATATCTAATAAAACGTTTATTATAATATTCTGCAGTACGAAGTCTCTTTATTTATAGATTTTTTCAGATCTTTTAAGCATTTTGCGGGATTTTTTGCAAAATAAATTCTATATTTTTAAAAAAACAAAATTATCGTTTTTTCTTTTTTCTGTAACAGCCCTTTTTATTATCATTCATTTGATCTTTATATGGAAATTTCAGACATTTTCATTCTGTAGTTTCTTTGCAAACAGTGTTTCACTTTGCAAACATTCAAGCGTACTGTTTTTTGTCTTTTCTCACCCCATGTGTCTTCGTTGTCGGCTTTTTACGGCGGCTGCTCTGCGCTCTGATCGGCTCCTGCTCAGGTTTCTCCGGCGTCTTCAGTGGGGTTAATCCAGATGTCTTTGCGGGTTTCGGTGTGCATTCGCATGAGTTTTGCGGTGAGTGTTCAGCAGATTTTGGGCACCTTTTCCCTGCACTACGACGACCCTGTGGTGCTTGCTGAATACACCGCAGGGTCGCTGAAATGGGATCGCCAAATCGTACCGAATTGAAGAGAACGAAAAGTCATTGAACGTGCGGTGACTTTTTGATTCTCTTTGAATAACCCTGGATGTTTTGAAAAGTTCCAGGGTCAAATGTAGAGTTTGCCCATTTCAGGTTTTACAACTTGAAATTTGCCAGATTGTTTTGATGGCCCTATGTTGACATTGAGAAGGTATGGTAGCCCAGGTATGAAAAGTACCCCATCATGTCATACCATTTTGAAAAGTAGACAACCCAGGCTATTCAAAATGGGGTATGTTTAATTTTACAGTAACCACTTAGTCACAAACTTGGTCTTCATGTTTGTGTTTTGCATTTTTCACACAAAAACTGCTATTTTACTGATGATATCATGCTCCCTTGACATTTTACTGGCCTAAAACACTGATATTTCTGGTCGTCAATGTCTTGCGAGTTGAATGATACCCCCCACGTAGAGGTTTTATGATGTTCTGGAAAGTTGCACGGTCAAATCTAGAGTTTGCCAGATTAATTTGCTGTGCCTAGGTTGAATTTGAGAGGGTATGGCAGCCCAGGTATGAAAAGTACCCCATCATGGCATATCATTTTGAGAAGTAGACAACCCAGAGTATTCAAAATGGGGTATGTCCCATCGGCGTTATGGCTCGGTAGCCTTTGACACTTGATCTCACGTCCATTATTACGTTGATAAAAATAAAACATTCATGTGTGTTATTTACAGAGCATTCATTAATACCAAAGATCAGACCACACTGTTGATGCTGTTGAAATTCTATTCAAATAAGGATTTATATAAACAAATCTTGATAGTAATAGTGATGTTTGGTTATTTCATAAACTGAGGTGGAATCATTTTATTTCAAAGCAGCATTACTGCATTCTAACCACGATACATGTGCAAATTGCAAACAGGAATAAATTAGGATAACAGCATTAAATGTTGGGCTAAATCAAGAAGATACAATGAAGTTATACTGTAGGTGCTTTCAGTATGTTTTCTTTGATGTGGATGTTGTTGTACTTGCAACTGCCACTAAGCCCCTGCTTGAAGAACTGTAACCACCTCCTCTGGAGCTGTACCCTCCTCCAGTAGAATATCCGCTTCCTCCACCGGAATATCCACCTCCCCCTCCTCCTGAGCCGCCTGCTCCACCAGAATATCCACCTCCTCCTCCTGAGCCATAACCTCCTCCAGAACTGAATCCTCCTCCGCCACCAGATCCATATCCGCCTCCTGCACCTTCTCCTCCACCTCCGCTACCACCACCAATTGATGATCCTCCGCTGACCACAGCTAAAGTGAAGGTAAAATATGTAAGGTTGCATAGCACAGTACACTGTACTGCTGTGAAAGTTTTATTTTGTTATGTGTTTGTTAGCTTACAGATGCTGACGTTGTCGACGATATATCCAGACATTCTGTAAGAAATAATATTATGAATAACCAACACGCAGGATATTATTACTTTATTGGCTAATTTTTTTTATTTTCATGCACGAATGTGTATGATTGTCAAGTATTTGTGTAATTTTCATGGCCAGATTAACGACCATGTACTATGTTCAATAGAGTAACTCAAATCAAAATCTAGTCAAAGTGTAATGATTGAGTAACATGCAGGACACCGGCTGTCCATTCCATCATGTGATGCTCTTTATGAGAGAGGCCTAGGACAGCCACTTTTATTAGACATAATATAGGCTATAGAGTATCGCTATAACCCTTGGAAGTTTCCTTTGCATCACATACTCTGAGCACCCATTGGATCTTAATGGCTGCTCTCGTTGTTTTTATTCCAGTACACATCATTAAGAAATCAAAGGATGCTTGAAGGTCTTTGATCAAATACATTAGAATTTTGTTAACGCTCATAAAAGCTACATTGGCTTAGATTTTGATAGAGTCATGTTACTCACCTGCCCTCTTCTCCTTCTAACAGTTTCCTGTAGGTTGCAATTTCAATATCTAGAGTTAGTTTAACATTCAACAGCTCCTGGTATTCACGCAGCTGGCGAGCCAAGTCTTCCTTGAGCTTCTGGCACATGACTTCCAATTCAGCCAGTTTCTTCTGGGCATCTTTTAGGGCAGCTTCTCCATGTTGCTCGACCTCAGCAATAGACTGTTTTATAGCATCAATCTGCAGGAAAGAAGCCATGTTGTTTCTTTGTAAGTTTTCTTTTTTAATGGATCTACAATGGAGTTCAATCGATATTCTAATCATTATTGACAGTATGTTTTTTCAATTCTACTAGCGGGCTATTTCGCAGATTATGTTATATGCTCTGTAACTGCACATCTTAGAATACACATACAGAGTCTAAGTTATCGCTATTATAGACTTTCATATATACCGTAGGTTATTTCGCAGATTAATCACTGTAACTGTACATCTTAGAATACACATGCAGGGTTATTCAAAGAGAACCAATCTCTTCAATTCGGCAATCCCATTTCGGCGACCCTGCGGTGTATTCAGCAAGCACCACAGGGCCATCGAAGCGCAGGGAAAAGTCGCCGCAAACCCGACGAAAAGTCACCGCAAAAACCCAGCGAATGCGCGCCGAAACCCGCAAAAACATCTGGATTAACCCACCGAAGACACTGGAAAGACCCGAGCAGGAGCCGATCACACGCAGCGAAGCCGCCGGAAAAAGCCGACACCGCAGACGAGTGAAGTGAATAAATTAAGAAAACAGTTTGCTTGAATGTTTGAAAAGTGAAATTTGCAAAGAATCTACTGAGTGAAAATGTCTGAAATTTACATATGATCCAATGAATGATAACAAAAAGGGCTGTTACAGAAAAAATAAGTAAACATAAAAAAAAAAAAAAAAAAAAAGGACTTTTTATTAAAAAAAAATCCAGGAAAATGCCTAAAATACAAAAAAAAACTATAAATAAAGAGACTCTTTACTGCAGAGTTTTATAATGAATAGTTTATTAGATATTGAATTAAAATGGGAATTTCTTTTAACATTGAAGCCTATGGGATTTGCCTGAATAAACCTGCCAAATTAAACCACCAAATGGCAGGGCATTTCGGAACCTTTCACTACTGGTTTGTGTTCTCTGAATAGCCGAAGCAGTGCTTTTTTATGGGGATTTCACTGCCCTAGAACAGGCACCGTATGTGCAGGCAATTCGCCAGGATTTGGTGAATTGCCTGCTCTCTGGATTTCAGCGTTCGGTTACCTTTCTCCAGCCATTCGGATCTCTTTGAATAACCCTGATACAGAGTCTACGTTATCGCAGTTATAGAGTTTCATATATACTGAATTCCTGTGAGATACCATGCAATGTAGTTACCTGTTTCTTTACACTCTCAATCTCGCTTCTCAACCTATGGATTAAACGGTTAAAATCTAGAATCTCATACTTAGTGTTCTTTATGCTGTCGCCGTGTTGTCCTGCCACAGCTTGTAGTTGCTTGAACTAAGGAGCAGAAAGAAAGTCTGATAGTAATAAAATTGTAGGATAAGATAATGATAAGGTTTAGGTCTTTATCGTGAATATGCTTTGTAGAGGAAAATAAATTAGTTTTGGAAACTAGATATAAAGCCTGAAGGTTTCCTTAACAATAAAGTAAAACCACATTATTATTAAATTGTACTCTGTGAACATGAAATCAGTTTGTGTGCAAATCTCATATCTTGCAAAGCAGTAATAAGTCATAGAAGTACTTTGAGCCACATTACATTCCTGACGTTAACGTTAACGCTCACTTGCGTGAGCATTAACGTTAGCCGCGGTATCTATCGCATATTACGATCCAAGCGCAAACGGGTTAAGTAACCGAGGTTACTGTACTTTGTGCTCCCTATACTTAACATGGGATCTCGCGAGACGAGATCCGACTGGTCATGTAACCGGCAGGGGATACTCAATGGAGTCCTATGGACTCCATCTAGTGGATGCTTTCGGCTGCGCTCAGCGCTGCCGCGAGCATCCTAGGGGTTAACGCGCGGTAAAAACGCAGGCAGCATTTTTTGCGCCTGCATTGTAATCCAGCGTTAAAACGCGGGTGCAAGGGGGATGATTGAGGATGCAGTTTTTCCTCCCTTACGCCCGTGTTTTAACGCGAGGATTGTAATATAGCCCTTTGTGTTAAATTCTTCTAGCTATTGGTTGAACAAAACTTGCGATTAAATCCTACTTTGAAACCCTAATATTAGACAAACATTGACCTAATAATCAATATATACTGACATGTACTAATTTTACCAAAAAATAATTGAGTTCTTTTCTGTTCCTCTAGGTTGGGAGTTATGTACATTACAGTATTTTTATGTAGTTAAATTCAAAGCAGAATGGCTATGTGCAGTAAGCAAGTCATTTTATGATCATATTATAGTTGTGTGATTTGGTTCGGTCTGGATCTTATCCGTAATAAATACAGTAAATGAATGTAACCATATCAATATGAATATAATCAAATTGATTAGTTTCCATCCAGGTAACAGAAAAAAATCACTTACTGTTCATTGCAAAATCTCTAATCTTAATCATAAAACAAGTGGAAATAGACATCCTAATTTAAGTACTAAGCTTAAAACAAGCAAAACAGAAAGCCAATTCCTCTTAGTCTAAAACAAGCAGAAATAGTAACCCTGATACTAACCCTAACCCTAATTCTAACACAAATCCTAAAGCAAGCAGAAATAGTAACACTAAACCTAATATTAACCATAACGACAAACCATAAACCTAAACCTAACCCTAAAACAAGCACAAAAAGCAAACCTAACCCTAATCAGAAAACAAAGAGGTAACTCCTAAGTGATGTTCTGTCTAACCTTGAGAGGTTATAGCAGACTAGCTAAAAAATAGGAAGCCGAGCTTTCAAGGGTCAAATTATTTGCCATGCACATATCTAGCTCATATACTTTAGTTGTTTAAGGTGGTTATGTGCAAATGTTTAAGAAAAAATATTTGTGTGTTCTGATTAATATATCATATTCTGTAGAACTCTGTGATCTACATCATTATTAACGGTCGTGTGTATCTATTTTATAACTACTCTTGCACTATTGTCATCCCTAATGTAAAAGAAGCTCTCTATATTTTGTTGCACTTTTTGTGTCATATATACAGTGGCAAGAAAAAGTAATGTGAACCCTTTGGGATTACGTGGAGTTTTGCATGAATTGTCATAAAATGTGCTCTGATCTTCATCTAAGTCACAACATTTGAAAAAAACAGTCTGCTTAAAATAATAACACACACAGGGGGGCGTGGCCTGAACGCCGATGCAGCCGGCAGCATAATGGAGGAGCTCCGGCCTGACCAGCGATTGTAAAGGGAGGACGCCACTGATTTGAGGTACCATGACCTCTAAAAAGAGAGCACAAGCTGCCCAGACCCCGAGGGGACCCACTAACCCTCAAAAACGCGGTGATATTGGCCAATATTTCGCGGACACACCGCCCGCAAACAAGCCGCCGCATGGTCCCAAAATGGCGCCGATTTCCCCAGCCTCACACACGTTGTCTCCGGCGGATAGCCCTGTCCCGTCGGTGGACTCAGAGGGGTCTGTGAGGGACATCCTGCGCACCCTGCCGACTAGGGAAGACCTGGAAAACATGCTGCAAAAGCTGGAAGCATCTTTTACAACGCGGCTAGAGTCTGTGGGAGCGGATATCAAACACGTGGGATCCAGGGTGCAGGCCTTGGAGGAGGAAAGAGAACTACTGGAGGATCGTTTATTGCACTTGGAAACAGGTATGCTGTCTCACAATACACACCTCCAACGCTTACACCGTACCCTTGACGATCAAGACAATAGGGGGCGCCGCAACAACCTGCGTATTAGAGGAATACCTGAACCCCACGACGCACGAGAAATTCTATCTGACACCCTGCGACCAATTTTTAATGCACTACTGAGACGCTCTCCAGAGGCCCCAATACATTTTGACAGGGCGCACAGGTCCTTGAAACCCCGGGGGGCACCCACGGCGGCTCCCAGAGATGTCATCTGTAGATTCCATTATTATCGCCAGAAAGAAGACGTATTGCAAGCGGCACGTAATCGAGAGGTGCTAGACATGGATGGAAACATATTACAAGTCTATCCAGATCTCTCCTGGACCACGCTCCAAGCTAGACGGATCTTAAAACCAATAACAGATGTCCTGAGGGAACGACAAGTTAAATACAGATGGGGATACCCTTTTACTCTACAGACGACACTGGAGGGCACTCACTTTGTGATATCGGGAGCAGGGGACCTACCACCCTTATTGTCCGCGCTAGGCCTGGAAGGGGTGTCTATCCCAGAGTGGTATGGAGGCATGAGCCTAGATCTGGCACCCCCGCCCCCCAACCACAGCGTCCGAGATGGCAAACACCCCAGAAGAGGAACCGTGGACCGCTTAGATCTCACCCGTCTACCCCTTCACAAAAAGACCCGGACTGATGTCGATAACTACTACAGACGTCCTCCCGACTCTAGATACGTAACCCGCCATTGCCTCGTCACGGATGCCATGTTGGATTTTCTTGGGCCAACCCTAGCAAACTAAGCAAAATATGTAATCCGTGGAACCTGCCATTAACTACTCCTAGCCAAGAACGTGGCTTAGACGGGCAGTCTTTTTTCAATTTACAGCATTCAGGGCGATGATTCTCCCTTACTTGTTCCAGATCTTGAATAGGGTCACAGGCCCTGCGACACCTCTATTGCTGCAAACACCCCCTTGGTTTTTTGACCGCTTTTCTGACATACCCCCAGTTGCGGTGGAAGTTCCTTTTTCTTGTTTCTAAACTTTTTAGACAAGACAATGTTTTTAAAACCTGGGCGATACTTTTTTAGATCGCGGGTTTTACACCGTCACCCGGTACGACTCTGTTTCTCTCTGTTCATATGTAGGTCTCTATGTTTAAGATGCAATGTTCACCTAAACTTTCTCACGATGATTCTAATTATTAGCAATGTTCTCACGCAAACCCCTCAACACACGGTTCTCGACTGCCTATATAATCCTATATCTACGTCTGATACAGATCGGCTGTTTTTTATGCACATGACTTATATAAATGGTTAAAGTAAAGTTTATGTCATGGAATGTACGGGGATTGAACATCCCGCAAAAGCGACGTATGGCGCTGATTGATTTCCAGAGACAGAAAGGGGAAGTATTATTCCTCCAGGAGACGCACTTCAGGGATGACGCGGCACCCTCGCTGACATCTCGCCACTACCCCCAAGGTTTTTATAGTAACTACACAGAGTCTAAAGCTAGAGGAGTGGCTATCCTTGTTGCCCGCCATGTCCCATTCACCTGCACACACCAGCTTAAGGATCCTCACGGTCGCTATTTGTTTATTAAGGGTACCCTAGGGGATCGACGTATCACTATGGCTAATCTATACCTCCCGAACAAGGGGCAATGTGGAGCATTACGATCAATCTTGACGAAACTTGATGGCTTTACAGAGGGCATTTTAATCTGTGGAGGAGATTTCAACGTCCCCCTCGACTCTTCTAGGGAGGGAATTTCCAATTCCCCACCGGTCGACCCCTCATTACGCCGCAGATTTTTACAAATTCTCCATCAATACCAATTGGTGGATGGGTGGAAGACACTACACCCGTCCGCCAAAGATTATACATTTTATTCTCCGGTAGCAAAATCGTATTCCCGACTTGACACATTCCTCATACCCCATCATCATCTACAATGTTTAAAAGCAGCGACGATAGCTCCCATTACCTGGTCTGACCATGCCCCGGTCTCAATTAGGATTGAATTCGACTCCATCCCCTCCACGCAATGCTCTTGGCGCCTCAATGAATCGTTATTAAGTGATGCCCTAATACGCCAGGAGATACAAGACGCTGTCACCCAATATTTCGTAGAAAATGACACGCCAGAGATAACACCACCATTGCTATGGGAGGCACATAAATGCGTCCTCAGAGGCAAACTCATTCAAATAGGAGCGCAGCGTAAGAGGGAGAGGAGGGCGGAGGTGCGAGACCTGGTGCAAAACATCCACATTTTGGAAACATCACATAAACAGACACATTCCTTAGACGTTTTTAAAGAACTAACGGAACAGCGAGCGAAACTGACTTCTCTCCTCTCACAACAATCTCTGCGTTCCTTACAACTGACTAAACGACTTTATTACTCACAAGGTAATAAATGCGGGAGACTATTGGCCAACGCTTTGAAACAGAGACGCCAGACCACATACATACCAAGAATACAAGGGGAGGAAGGTAAAATACACCATCTCACTAGCGATATCACAGCCACATTCCATAAATATTTTTCTTCCCTCTACTGCTTGAGAGATTCACCTCCTAGTAAAGTAGACATACGCGCTTACTTAAAGGAGTCACTCCATTCATCATTGCCACCAGAAGTGGCTGAAACCCTTGAGGCACCTTTCACACCAAAAGAACTTGTTGAGGCAATACGGTCCACTGCCACTGGTAAAAGCCCAGGACCAGATGGTTTTACCATAGCCTATTACAAAACGTTTCTTCCCTATCTGAGTCCCCATCTCCTTAAAATGATTAATTCCCTTGATGACGATATCAGTCTTGACCCGTCAACATTGAGAGCTCATATAGCGCTCATCCCTAAGCCCGACAAAGACCATACCCAAGTCACGAACTACAGGCCGATCTCTTTATTGAATGCAGACGTGAAACTTATGGCTAAAATGATGGCAACACGCCTTAATCCTTTGATTAATAATTTGGTACACCCAGATCAGACGGGGTTTATCCCCCAGAGAGGCAAGGGACAACACACAAAGGGCCATAGCCTTGGTACATATGGCACATAATACTAAGACTCCTACACTCTTTCTCTCCATTGATGCAGAAAAAGCCTTCGACCGAGTAGATTGGTCGTTCCTGATGGAAACAATGTCTATGTTAGGCTTTGGACCACGGTGGCGGATGTGGATAAGATCCCTCTATAGTAACCCGAAGGCTTCCCTGAGAGTAAATGGAACATACTCTCAGGACTTACACATCCATAACGGTACACGACAGGGCTGCCCGTTGTCACCCCTACTATTTGTGTTAACCTTGGAACCGCTGCTCCAACGAATTAGAGACCACCCTCAAATTACGGGCTTTCCTTTGGCATTTCACCACTATAAAGTGGCGGCGTTTGCCGATGACATTCTTCTTACCCTCACGAACCCGGTAAAATCACTAAGACACCTTATGGGGGAACTTGACACATACGGTAGACTCTCCAATTTTCAGATCAATCGAGCTAAATGTGAGGTGATGGGAGTGGGGGTGCGGGGAGGGGTGCGGGAGGAAGTATCGAGGAGATTCCCTTTAAATGGAGAGCTGACTCGCTTCGATACCTGGGGGTTGTACTCCCAAAAGATTTAACTACATTGTATAAAGCCAACTACGAACCGCTATTACGGAAAGTGGAACATGATCTAAAACGGTGGCGCATCCCTAATGTCTCCTGGTTGGGAAGGATTAATATAGTAAAAATGAATATCCTCCCGCGGTTCTTGTATATATTCCAGTCCGTACCGATTGGGGTTCCACCAACATTCCATCGTCAGCTCAAATCCGCTTTTCTTAAATACATCTGGAACGACATACACCCCCGCATACCTTATGCTGTTATGACTCGACATCGCAATAGAGGGGGTCTAGGATTGCCAGACCTGGAACTATACCATACAGCAGCTCTTTTTTTGAAATTAGCCGACTGGTCTAAGTCGCCACCCCATAAATTATGGGTGCACTTGGAACAGAAAACCCTAAAAGTTCCCATAACCACCCTGCCATGGCAGTCGGTTCCCCTAAAATCCCTTCTACACTCCTACCACCCGTTAGTAACACCTACCCTTCTTAAATGGCGGAAATTGAGGAGGACGCTGGCCTTATCGCCCCATCCCTCTCCGTTCCTGCCAGTTACACACAATCCGCTTTTTCCAGAGGGAATGCACCACGGTTTTCTCCCACAGACAGTCGAGGGACCGTATCTACCACTGACTGACTGTATTGGTGACTCCGGATTATTGCATATAGACGTGTTATTGAAAGGAGATAGCATACATCTCTAGACTGCTTTCGGTATAACCAGATAAAACACTTTTTGCTGTCCATAGGAGAGTTGAGTGGACTGCGGAGAGACGAAACTCCGTTTGAGACTCTCTGTGTTATAGACCCACCTCTGCCACACACACTATCAACGATATATGGCACATTATTAGACGCTTCTTCCCCAACGTTGCCGGCCTATGCCACGAAATGGAATACTGAGCTTACAGAACCCATATCGGAGGATGACTGGGGAAAAATTTTTCAGACTGCGGCACATGCCTCTAGAAGTTTGCATATACAGCAGTCCCATTATAAATTTCTCTCCAGGTGGTATTTAACACCGACTAGGCTACATAGAATATTCCCAACTGCCACTGACCGATGTTGGAGATGCAACCGGTCGCCAGGTACCCTCTTGCATATATGGTGGACCTGCCCGCTTATTACAAATTATTGGGACGCCATCTTTCAAATAATAAACGAAATAACTGATCTGGCACTCATACCATCCCCCCAAGTGGCACTTTTTCACCTGGTACCCCTATCCTCACTTACCTATAGAAAATCGTTAGCAATCCAACTATTTAATGTGGCTAAAGCCCAAATCCCTAAAAAATGGCGCTCAACGGAACCGCCCTCTATTACAGAATGGATACGGGCAGTGGAGGGGGTGCGGGAGATGGAGGAACAGTGTCTATCTCTAGAAAACAAATATGATAAATACTTCGCTTTATGGTATTGGTGGTTAGATTTCTTAGCCAAAAGGGGGTCAAAACCCACAGACATTCCGCAACAGACCCAGTGAGATGGTGTTGTAGCCATGATATTTAAAAGCCGTCAATCCTTTAGTATTATGTTGGAAAAACTAAGACGTAAGATTCCCATTGAATCGTGTGTTTCACTGCTTCGACTTATAGGCCTTAGAAGCGTAACTGTTAATACAGTGAGATAGGTGTTTATTGCATCGTTTTATTCCATTGTTATACCCTTGTTTACCTTTTAGAGTCTAAATTTCGTACACACCCTAACGACCCTAGCTTAATATAGGATAATAACGAGTGACGAAACATGGTCGTGTTCAATGTTTATTGTATATGTATGCACCGTCATATGTTGAGAACTGCAAGGTCTTGTATAATTTTGGTGTACAGTGAATTCCAATGTATGGAAAATAATTGCACCGTCCTATGTTGATAATCACACGGTTATGTATAATTTTGGTGTACAGTGAAAACCAATGTATGGAAAATAATCTTCTGTAAACAAAATAAAAAATATATATTAAAAAAAAAAAAAAAAAATAATACAACACAAACATTATATGTTTTCATGTTTTTATGAACGCGAACATGTAAACATTCACGATGCAGGGTGGAAAAAGTATGTGAACCTTTGGACTTAATAACTGGTTTGACCCTCCTTTGGCAGCAATAACCTCACCCAAACGTTTCCGTAGTTGCAAGATCAGACTCTGCCAACGATCTGAAGTAATTTTGGACCACTTCTCTTCTCAAAACTGTTTCAGTGTAGCAATATTCTTGGGATGTCTGGTGTGAATCGCTCTCTTAAGGTCATGCCACAGCATTTCAATCGGGTTAAGGTCAGGACTCTTACTGGCCACTCCAGAAGACATATTTTGTTTTGTTGAAGCATTCTTTTGTTGAATTACTTGTATGCTTTGGGTCATTGTCCTGTTGCATCACCCATCCTCTGCGGAGCTTCAGTTGGTGGACAGATGGTCTTACGTTTTCCTGCAAAATGTCTTGATAAACTCTGGAATTCATTTTTCCATCAATGACAACATTCGTCCAGGCCCTGAGGCAGTAAAGCAGCCCCAAACCATGATGTTCCCTCCGCCATGTTTTACAGTGGGGATGAGGTTTTGATGTTGGTGTGCTGTGCCTTTTTTTCTCCACACCTAGTGTTGTGTGTTTTTTCCAAACAACTCAATTTTGGTTTCATCTGTCCACAGAATATTTTGCCAGTAGTGCTGTGGAACATCCAGGTGCTCTTTTGCAAACTTCAAACGTGCTGCAATATTCTTTTTGGACAGCAATGGCTTCCTCCGAGGTGTCCTCCCATGTACTCCATTCTTGTTTTAATGTTTTCCTTATTGTAGATGTGTCGACAAAAATGTTAGCATGTGCCAGAGATTTCTGTAAGTCTTTAGCTGACACTCTAGGATTCTTCTTTACCTCATTAAGCAGTCTGCGCTGTGCTCTTGCAGTCATCTTTACAGGACAACCACGCCTAGGGAGAGTAGCAACAGTGCTGAACTTTCTCCATTTGTAGACAGTCTGTCTTACCGTGGACACATGAACATCAAGGCTTTGGAGATACTTTTGGAACCCTTTCCAGCTTCATGCAAGTCAACAATTCTTGATTGTAGGTCTTCTGATAGCTCTTTTCTGCGAGGCATGGTTCACATCAGGCAGTGCTTCTTGAAACCAGTAAACCCAAAACTGGTGTGTGTTTTTAAAGGGCAGGACAGCTTTCAGCAACACATCCAATAATATCAAACTGATTGGACTCAAGGTTGGCTCACTCCTGGCTCCAATTAGGTCTTGGAGAAGTCATTAGGCTAGGGGTTCACATACTTTTTCCACCCTGCACTGTGAATGTTTACATGTTATGTTCAATAAACACATGAAAACATATAATGTTTTTCAAATTGTTGTGATTTAGATGAAGATCAGAGCACATTTTATGACCAATTCATGCAAAACTCCACGTAATCCCAAAGGGTTCACATACTTTTTCTTGCCACTGTATACATATATATTGTGTTTATTATTGCAGAAACTACTTGCACATCACAGCAATTCGATGAATTGCATCCCATAGCCCCTGTGCCACATTCCCCATATGCAACAAGGAATTCTGGGTAGGATATGCAAATGACATCTGTCTCACTTTTATGCATACTGGGTCTGCTATTACACAGAGTCCTAAAATCAATGCTATGCCACATCGTGGCTTTGTTGCAGAGATAAGCTACATTATGCAACTGGTCAAAGCCAGATACTAGTGCTACCACCAGAGGGAGACATTGTGGAATATGCTGGACAGAGCGGACTCCATCTCCCATCACCCTTTGCGTGAGGACAAGAAGTGGTGGTACAAAGAGGAGGATATGCTGGGGAGCCTCGTGTTTGGCGCACAGAGAGTGAGCGGAGCACTGAAAGGTGGAGGACGCACGTTGGAGCTGTCAGGGATCGCAACCAGGCCGGAGTGCAGACGCTGTCTTACTGGTGCTGGAGATTGGGACAGAAATCGTGCTGTGACCTACCTACTCAGCGCTGAGAGATTTGGAGGACAAGCTGGTTCCGGCAGGACCCCGTGTAAGGAGGCCGCGCTGATCGATTGGGAGTGCAGGCGGCGGATCGATTGTTCCAGTTGCCGAGATTTGGAAGCAGGGAGCAGATTCGGTGGCACAGAGTCCCAGTACACAGCGGAGAAAGATCCTTTGGTCGAGGCATCGAGTGCTGGACAGTTTCGTTCTACGGATGGGTGAAAGGCTTCCAGGCCACAGTTCCAAAACCGAAACGCACGCTGCAATATTGTTTAAATTCACAGGGCCCCAACGGTGACTAGTCGAAGATTGCTCTTTTCGTTCACTGGCCAGTCGAACACAGTTCCCGGGTACCCTAAACTTTGTACATATATATTTTGAGCTATTTTGCGGGACTTACACTCCAGAACTGAGGGGGTTAACCGTTCTTTTTCCACTGCGTGTTTTTCCCGCGTGACGCATCCTGTAAATTCATCCAACGCGCACTTATCTTTTAGTAAAGTATATAAAACTAGAAAATCCACAACAGTGCTGGTGTGTAATAATTCCTAGTGCGGTGAGACTATCCCGAGGTTTATTCAGCGGCTCCTCCGGGGGTGAGCGCTACACATGTAAAATCTGGCGTTTCGGCCCCTAGAGGCCTTTATCAAGGTGATAAAGCTATATAAACAGTGGCAAGAAAAAGTATGTGAACCCTTTGGGATTACGTGGAGTTTTGCATGAATTGGTCATAAAATGTGCTCTGATCTTCATCTAAATCACAACAATTTGAAAAACACAGTCTGCTTAAAATAATACAACACAAACATTATATGTTTTCATGTGTTTATTGAACATAACATTTAAACATTCACAGTGCAGGGTGGAAAAAGTTTGTGAACCCCTAGCCTAATGACTTCTCCAAGAGCTAATTGGAGCCAAGAGTGAGCCAACCTTGAGTCCAATCAGTGTGATATTATTGGATGTGTTGCTGAAAGCTGTCCTGCCCTTTAAAAACACACACCAGTTTTGGGTTTACTGGTTTCAAGAAGCACTGCCTGATGTGAACCATGCCTCGCAGAAAAGAGCTCTCAGAAGACCTACGATCAAGAATTGGTGACTTGCATGAAGCTGGAAAGGGTTACAAAAGTATCTCCAAAAGCCTTGATGTTCATGTGTCCACGGTAAGACAGACTGTCTACAAATGGAGAAAGTTCAGCACTGTTGCTACTCTCCCTAGGCGTGGTTGTCCTGTAAAGATGACTGCAAGAGCACAGCGCAGACTGCTTAATGAGGTAAAGAAGAATCCTAGAGTGTCAGCTAAAGACTTACAGAAATCTCTGGCACATGCTAACATTTTTGTTGACACATCTACAATAAGGAAAACATTAAACAAGAATGGAGTACATGGGAGGACACCTCGGAGGAAGCCATTGCTGTCCAAAAAGAATATTGCAGCACGTTTGAAGTTTGCAAAAGAGCACCTGGATGTTCCACAGCACTACTGGCAAAATATTCTGTGACAGATGAAACCAAAATTGAGTTGTTTGGAAAAAACGTACAACACTAGGTGTGGAGAAAAAAAGGCACAGCACACCAACATCAAAACCTCATCCCCACTGTAAACCATGGTGGAGGGAACATCATGGTTTGGGGCTGCTTTACTGCCTCAGGGCCTGGACGGATTGTTGTCATTGATGGAAAAAGGAATTCCAGAGTTTATCAAGACATTTTGCATGAAAACGTAAGACCATCTGTCTGCCAACTGAAGCTCCGCTGTGGATGGGTAATGCAACAGGACAATGACCCAAAGCATACAAGTAATTCAACAAAAGAATGGCTTCAACAAAACAAAATACGCTTTCTGGAATGGCCCAGTCAGAGTCCTGACCTCAACTCGATTGAAATGCTGTGGCATGACCTTAAGAGAGCGATTCACACAAGACATCCCAAGAATATTGCTACACTGAAACAGTTTTGTGAAGAGGAGTGGTCCAAAATTACTCCAGATCGTTGTGCAGGTCTGATCTGCAACTACAAGAACCGTTTGGTTGAGGCTATGAAGCTCGTATTTGGCTACAGCCTTGCACCTGACCACAGGTCTGGTGCAAGACAGGTTCAACAGTATGCCAATCACCGCTCAGAGTCCTGATTGGGCAAATTTTGCCCAATCATGGGCTCACAGAGCTAAGTCCCGCAGCACACTATATAACGTTTCCACACACCGATTCTGCACGCATTTCAGAGGAAATTTCAGAGGAGATTGTTGTGTGTTGTTACTGCCGGTCTGCCATGCTACTGGGGGGTCTCATTTCTACAAAATATCAGGGAATTGATATGTGTGTCTTGTCACCGTGCCAGCAAGTTTTTTTGGGGTCACTAATTTCTTTAAAACATTTGTGAATTGAGTTTATCTTCTGTGTCTTGTCACACAGCCAGCAAGTTTTTTTGGGGCTCACTAATTTCTTTAAAACATTTGTGAATTGAGGTAATCTTCTGTGTCTTGTCACACAGCCAGTACCACACAGTATTTTGGGGCTCCCTAATTTCTACAAAACATTTGTGAATTGAGGTAATCTGTGTCTTGTCACACAGCCAGTACCACGCAGTATTTTGGGGCTCACTAATTTCTTTAAAACATTTGTGAATTGAGGTGATCTTCTGTGTCTTGTCACACAGCCAGTACCACGCAGTATTTTGGGGCTCACTAATTTGTACAAAATATTTGGGAATTGTTATAATCCGTGTGTTCTCACTGGCTGCCACCCATCAAGGGGTCTCACTGATTTATAAGAGGTTTCACTGCCACCCATCAAAGGGTCTCACTGATTTATAAGAGGTTTCACTGCCACCCATCAAAGGGTCTCACTGATTTATAGGAGGTTTCACTGCCACCCATCAAAAGGTCTCACTGATTTATAGGAGGTTTCACTGCCACCCATCAAAGGGTCTCACTGATTTATAGGAGGTTTCACTGCCACCCATCAAAGGGTCTCACTGATTTATAGGAGGTTTGACTGCCACCCATCAAAGGGTCTCACTGATTTATAGGAGGTTTCACTGCCACCCATCAAAGGGTCTCACTGATTTATAGGAGGTTTCACTGCCACCCATCAAAGAGTCTCACTGATTTAAAGGAGGTTTCACTTGTCGCGCATTAAGGGGTCTCACTGCATTTTAGGAGGTTTCTGCGAATTGTAATCTGTGTCTTGTCACTGTTGCCAGCTATCATGGGCTCCTATCAGGGGTCTCACTGACTTGTACTGACTTGGGTGTCTTGTCACTGGCACCCATCAGAGGGTCTCAATGATTTATAGGAGGTTTCTGGGAATTGTAATCTGTGTCTTATCCCTGGCTGCCAGCTATCAGGTTGTCTCACTGAGGTATACCAGAGTTCTGTAAATCTTTAATCTTTATAACAGAGTTGAATCAGAGTTCTGTATATACAGTATTTAATCTATATATCACTCACCATGTCTGAAAGAACAAAAAGGACAGGCAGACGCTCCCAGACACAGATAAGAGGGCAAGCAGCCCCTGTGTTGGGAGGCTGTGCCTCTGGGCGTGGTGGACGTGGTGCATCCTCTGCAGGGGCACGCTTGTCCTTTATAACTGGTGCTGGCCGTCTTCTTAACCTGCAGCAACATACAGAGGATTTGGTGGATTGGCTAGCCAGGCCATCCTCATCCTCTGAGTCCTCTGCCAGCCAGGCTTCTAGTGCTTTACAGTCCACCTCAGCTGCCAAAGCATCTAATGTAGCCTCCATGTCCACAGCTACTCCTGCCGTAGCCTTGCTATCACACACAGAGGAGTCAGCTGAATTGTTTGACTACAATGACAATGACATGCTGCTTGAGGATGCGCAGCAACTACAGTGCTCTGATTCAATATCTGAGGTTGAGCAAGGGAGTATAATCAACCTAGAGGAAGGGAGTGCCAGTGATGTCACACAAATAACTGGCACTCATGTTGCCCCAGCAGCTGCAGCACACTGCCAAGTTGGCTCCAGTGATGAGGAGATAGGGGGTGAAGATGACATTGATGATGAGGTCACTGACTACACCTGGGTGCCAGATCGAACTGAGGAATCAAGTGAGGAGGAGGAGGATGCACAGCAAACACGAGGCACAACATCCTCTGTGACCAACCGTAGCACTAGCCAGTCCAAGGCATCAGATGTCAGAGCTGCTCCGGTGCAGAGCGCTGTTGTCTCAAAGAACACATGCAGGAACTCTGCTGTCTGGGAGTTCTTTAAGAAATGTGCAGCAGACCCCACCATTGCTATTTGTAATCTATGTCAGAGGAGGCTGAAGCGTGGGATAAACACCGGACACTTGTGCACCACGTGCTTCAGGCGACATATGACCACCCGCCACGCATCCCGTTGGCGCAAAACTTTGCATAGGTCCTCCTCCTCCTCATCTGTCTCTACCCCCACTGTATGTCCTGCCATGTCATTGCCTACAACCTCCACTGACAGGGATGATGCTACAGTAATGGATGTACCAGGTCCTTCCTCACAATGTGACATAATCCCAGCATCTGAAGATTTACACAGTCAGATTACGTTGCCGCAGCTGCTGCAGCATAAGAAAAAATATAGTCCCAACCATCCCCAAGCACAGCGTCTAAATGCCAGCTTAGCAAAATTACTCGCATTGCAGCTGCTGCCTTTACAGCTGGTGGACTCTGCTCCCTTCCGTGAATTTGCTGAATGTGCTGTACCACAGTGGCAGGTTCCAAAACGCCATTACTTTTCACGCAAGGCCATTCCAGCACTATACCAGCACGTGGAAGACAATGTTATACAGTCATTGGGAAAGGCAGTCAGCAACAAGGTGCATGTGACTTTAGACACGTGGTCCAGCAAGCATGGACAGGGTAGTTACATTTCCTTCACGGCACACTGGGTAACTGATTGCATCTGGGAGGGATCCAAGACGGGGCTCTGTGCTGGAGCTTGTTCATCCACCACGCCTCCAGAAAGCTGCTTGTATGAGGTCTGTCTGCTCCACCACCTCCACCTCTCCCTCTTCCTCCTCCTCCTCCTTCTCTGTCTCTGGCGAAGTGGCAGTTAAACCGACACCTGACAGGGTCTACGCAATGGCTCAAGCAAAAAGAAGCCATACTGTGCTTGAGCTGGTTTGTTTAGGGGACAGGAGCCACACCGGGCCAGAAATTCTCAGCTCTGCAGGGCCAGGTGCAGAGATGGTTAACACCACACCAGCTTGAGCTGGGAATGATCGTCTGTGATAATGGCAGCAACCTTCTCTCCGCTCTATGCAAGGGTAAATTGACGCATGTACCATGCCTAGCACACGTCCTAAATCTAGTGGTACAGCATTTCCTAACCAGGTACCCAGGGCTGCCAGAGCTTCTCAGCCAGGCCAGAAAAGTCTGCAGCCACTTCAGACGGTCATTCCCAGCAAGCGTTCGCCTGGCA